>VWYH01008138.1:868785-1008785 GCA_013399365.1 Pampusana beccarii | reverse complement strand
AGGCAAAAAGGGAAACCGAGATACAGACTCCGGCTTGTGAGATAATTTCAGCCGTTCCTTGGCAGGTGGGGAATGGGGCTAGCTTGGTCTTTGGAAATATACAGTTTGGGCAAAGAGAAAGGAGCAGATCACCAGTGGAGCGGGTGGTTGGTTGTAAAAAGTTCTATCTCTATTTCAATAAGTCTTGAAGCAACAGCTATAAGAGATCCCCTTGCTGCTGCCCGTGCTCCCTTGTCAATTACGTAAAGTAAGTTTTGCGCATCTTAGTTTTACATGCTTAAAATAGTCTAGGATTTAACTTTTTTATTTCGTTTTTTAAGTCTTCGGCGGTTGCATGTTTGACACGGCTTTGTTATCCTAGATGTTATGTTATGATCTGGCACACGGAGCATTAATTCCTTTATCAGCTCTATTTCCTCTACAGTTGTTCATTTAATTGAGCTCCTCTGTGTATTTTGCAAAACAAGATGCATTCATTACAACTTGCAGACCTCAGATAGTATTGTAACATGTTTCAGAAAAATAGCACTTTTGTAGATAGTTGTGGAAGTTGGGTGTTTGGTTTATTTTTCAGATGATGGGAGGAAGCAGTAGCAGAATTCTTGCATGCATAATCAGTAGGAACTTTCCAGAAGCTCTTTATTCGAGCTATTTTCTTTTAAAGCTGTGTTTACTCTAAGAATTCAGCTGAGGCAGTTGAAATATGTGGCTGCAGTGTAGAACAAAATACACTGTATGTTTTGTTACTCTCCTTGTTCTGCGTTGACTTGTGCAAACAGTTTTAATCCAAAGGAAGAGATCGCACCGTCTGTGCCTGCGGTATTGTACAATCCAGTTTAGGGTGCAGGTTACCCTCTTACGGCATATCCTGACAGTGAATAATCTTGTCTTGAATAGAGTGTAAATAGAGTGTATCCTTCTCTTTCACAAGCCCTTGGAGCAGGAAGCCGCACATGTTAGCTCTACGGTGTTCAGGAGCCAGCACATCTGGGTGACCATGCACCTGCGTGAGGCTGGAGATGTCCAAATGCTGTCTTCAGTGCAGATTTTAAACATTAAACACACGTTGCTGGTTGTAAACGGCTCTGCATGCTGCTGGGGCTTTAACACCAGAAAGGCCATTTTCCCAAGCATGGAGCAACCTCTGCCCAGCTGGGCAGTGCCGGACCCTTCCAGACCAGGGCCAAACAGCTTGTTTTGGAGAGGTCGTGGCACCACGGTGCTGTTTTGTGAGGCTCTCTGTTGTGTTGGCATCACGCAAAGGAGAGGTATAGGCAACCACAGGAGCGCTCGTGATCGCCTGATGGTGTTGGCCAAGGCAAGCTGGAGAGGGTTGTTTGGTGTCCAGTTGCTCCTCTGTGCTGTGGTCTCTCGCAGTGAGGTCTGACGATGGCTCAGAGATGGGCATTGCTCTTCAGCCATGGGTGAATGGAGAAAAAGGATTAAGAACTTGGCTTCCTGCATCCTGACTCAAAAGTAGGCATATGTGCTTTTTTTTTCTTTTTGGTGAGTAGAAACAAATTGGTTTTGACAGAGCTTTTTTAGGGAGTTTTCTCAGGCACAGGATGAAATTTTGAGGTGGAAAAAATTCACACTTTTTTTTTCCCCATGTATTGGGCCGGTGTGGTGGGGACCAACTGTATTTTTGGGAGCTTGGGAACCGTGTGTGTCACTGTTGAGCATGTGGCTGTTGAGTAACGTCTACGTAACATACACTTCTCCTGCACGGAAACGCAGTGGGGTGGGATCCTTGCTCTGGGCCCAGGCTGGAGCTGTTCCTGAGGAAGAAAACATCACAAAGAAACAGGGGAGGAAAGCCCATCTTCTATCCCACTCCTTCTGTCCTGGCTGATGTTAAACCAGTGTGTTGGGTACGTTCGTGTGTGTGCATTAGCTTACACACAGATGTTCATAGGCACACGTATGGTTTTTCTTCTGGGTCGTTCTGGCCTCACTGTAATGTGATAGCCAGAGCCCTTGGACAGGGCAAGGCAAGGAGACTCCATGTATTTCCACAAAAGCTTAGCTAAGTGCATTTTTGTTATTGTGTTATGGGCCTGATTCTTGAGGGGGGTTAGATGCCCTTCAGTTGTGGGTGCTCAGCATTTTTGCAAGTCACTCTCCTTAGAAGTTGGTGGTTACATTTTTTTTTTTTAACGAGAAAAAGCGTTTTTCCATTTGCTTCTCCATAAACTGAAACCACGAAAGAGCCCTTGCTTAGTTTTCCGCACACAAGCACACACTGATGGTGTTAGAAGGCTGTAAGCGTGTGAAAACAAGGAGTCCAAATGAACATGGTTTTGCAACTTAATTGTAGTGGGTGTGCCTTTGTTTGCGAAAAGAAATGAAAGTGCTGGAGGCGGAAGTGCTTGCTTTATCCTCAGAATAGTGACGATAGCAGTATAAACTTCCCCGGCCAGTTTTGCCAAGGTGCCCAAGACCTGCAAGTCCTTGCAGAGCTTTGGCGCTCTGCTCATTGGGACCCTTGAGCCGTAGATCCTTGCACTGCTCTCCAGAAATACATCTTTTGCGTGAGGGACCCTTCTTGGGCTCCTGAGTGCCCTTCTTAAAGGGCGGCTTGTTCACATCGCAGACTTGGTGCGTTTGGGGAAGCCGACGTGTCTTTTCCAATGGTTTGGAGATCCCTGGCTTGCTCCTTGGATGGAGATGCAGAGCTCCATGAAGCCAGCGTTAAGCCTGGTGAGGACAAGGGGCTTGTTCCTCCTAGCGCTGTCTTGAGCCCCTTTGGAGTAGTCCATGAATCCCTATGAATCTGGTGCCTGGGGGTCAAACCTCCCGGTGCCTTCTGCTTCATCCTCCTCAGCTACCCGGTGCCCCACAGAAACACGATCCATTTTAAATAGATGCCGTTTGCAGCATCTTGGACTTGCTGTGTGAGGATGAGAAATGTTAACATAAATTCCTTAAATAACATCTAGTAGTGTTGAATGCACAGAATTATAAAACATTTTTATATTCTGAGTCTCATTTGCATCTTCACATTAAAAACTGTGGTTTTCTTTTCAGGGAATGGTTGCGAGATCTGATTTGTTTTGAAATCAAAGCTAAATTTGTGTTCTCGCATTCCTCTTTGCCCTTCATTTGACAAATTTTTCTTGTTCTATAAATACAGAATTGTAAACAAGGGCTAATCCTTAGCAACAACCTGGAAAGTTAACATTTCTCTCCAGCTCCTATTATAATTAATTCAGACACCCTGCATATGATGTGGTTTACACTGGTAAAGTATTCCTAAGGCCAGGAGGTACTAATCTCTTGTTAGAGAACTGAGGAAAAGAACATGCTTTTGTGTTCACCATATAACATAATTGCACTGCATTTTCTTTCATAAGAAGATGTTTAAAGATGCTTTTTACTTTACGTTTGAAAAATGAAAGGCTTCTGCTTTTGCATTTGGCTGAAATTGTCTTAAATGTGTTTTCCCTCCTGCAGCAGTCAACATTGTCAAAACATTTTGCAAAGTACATTTTAATAATATGGGTTAAGACCATCATTATATTAATTTAATTCTCGGTGTAGGTAAATACGTAAGATGCTTCCACTTTGTCAGAAAAGTTTTTCACAGTAAACATAATCTGTTTTCCCTGTGCAGAAAAAAAAGGGATAATGCAGCCGACAAAAGGATAAATCCCTTGCATTACATTGCTTAAATATAGCTTGAATAGTCTTTCTGTCGCGGCCCATCCTTTCAGCATATTTAATTTTCATTTAATTTAATTTTGTTTTGTTCTATTTGTTCAGGGAGTGTTTTGTAGTGTTAATCTACGTAAGCCACACGCAGTTGAAAACTGCAACTCCCAAAAGGCTGTGATTAAAACATTATGGATGTGGCAAACCACAAATGTAACAGTAAGTTTACATTTAGATTTTCTTCATAAAATATTTTATTCAAGTTTTGTAATACCTTGGTATCGTGGTCAGCATTGCCATAAAAATTCTGTGTTATATGGAATGATACAATCTGTGAAGCATTTCCCATTATGTAGACACCATGTCTTTAAATTATAGCAATTTCTTAAGATTTTAAAGCAAAATGAGCTCTTAGAAGTGTGATTAATAGCAGGGAATGAGGCTAACACTGGGTCATCAGTGGCACTCCATTACAAAAAAGGTTGGACTAATAAAAGCATCCATCTATTTGACCAATAAAGCATTTGAATGATATGCTTATAGTTTTTATCATACTGTAGTTACTTTGTACTGAATAAACTGTGATTTTACGTGCTGGAAAAGGAGCGGGGAACAGGCAGAGCGCGGCGGAGGTGAGAGCGCTTGTCTCGAGTAGGGAAATATCAGGACTTTTATGTGGAGCTTGATGTTTTCAGAAACCTTCAGGTTGCGGTGTCGAAATTTTTGAAGCTGCTGCGAAATATCTAAATCCCCCGTGACCCGTGCCTGCCTGCCCACAGTGGTTCGGTGGGGCTGGCCCTCGCTGTCCTGCCGGGAGGGGAGAAAGGAGGGTATTGTGTGGAATCATTAATTCAGAGTTAAGTCCCCGGCAGCCCCAGACATCAGAAATATTCCGCTGAAGCACCGGAAATGGGGCAGCACTTCTGTTTTCCTGGTGTGTGGACACCAACCCCGTCCTCCAGTCGCACCTTTCATCCAGCCCGCTATTATGCTGTCAACTTGATGTATTCAAAAGCATGAGGTTGCCTGAACAATACCGCATTTGGGTTTTATTTAAATACCTGTCTTATTAGTAGGTTGTACTGATTTCATGGGTTTGAACCTTTTTTTTTTTTTAATACAACAAAAGGCTAAATATTTTCTGGAAAAAAAAAAAACGGAGGTTCTTGGCCAGCCGTGGATGTCCAGGATTGTGCTGTGAAGAAAAGTACCGAATATTCTAAAACTTGTGAAAAAATGACGAGGGGGGAGGCTTCTGGCCACCGTCCTGTTTGCAGGTGAAATGGCAAGGGGTGGGAGGTTAGTGCCAGGGCCGGCTGTGACCTTGGATGCTTCATATATCTGAAACTGGGATGCTTTCCCTCGGTGTCTGGTGGTGGTGCTGGTGCTGATCAGAAGGTGGTGCTGAGCCAGGTAGGGGCCACTGTGCAGCTGGGAGAAAAAAGGACCCATGATACAGACCACAGCTACATCCTCTGCCCACATCCAACTAGTACAACGTCTTAAAATGCTTATTTTACAAAGGAGAGGGATGAAGTGACTTCTGGAAGTCACACAGGAGGATTGTGTCGGGGCAGCAATGTAACCCGGAGCCCTGGATTAACCCTTTACCAATAGGAGCATCTGTCTGGTCGCCACGTACTTCAGATCTTTCCCAAAATCTTGTGTTCAGGATAGAGAAGCTACAGAAACTTCCCTGGAGGGGGGTTGCAACAGTCAACTTCTTGAGCATTATGGGCATGAGAGATGTGAAAGGAAAGATTTTCTGGAAGGAGACAAACCCTGGGGACTTTGTGTTTGGATAAGCATGAGGGCTGATGTCAGAGTGCCTTGGTGCCAGGAGATGGACGTCGGGTGGGGAGCAGCTGCGAACTGGGGTTTTTGGTTGTGAGGAGACCCCTGACCCGCCTTGGGATAACAAAAAGGAGCTGGGGGGATCTTCAGAGGTCGGGGAATGTTGATGGGAGGAAGGCTGAGGATGGGAGAGGGAAAGGAGGGAGAGGGCTGGTCCGTGCCTGGCTGCTCCAGCCTCGCGTGGCGCTGCGTGCAGGGAGCTGCTGTGGGCATGGATGGACGTGTGAGAAATCGCACTTGTCCGTGGTCAGACCGGGCAGATTAAGCTGTGTAGAAACCTGTCGTTTTGCTTGTTTGTTCTAGGGGGGAAATGAAAATTTTGCATCCCACCTTTTTTTCAGTTGCTGATTTTTTTTTTTTTTTTTTTTTAAATGCAAATAGATCTTTTGCATCAGTGGTTTGACCGGTAAATCTTGTTTTGTAAAACACTTTCAAGTGTTTTCAACTCCTTTTTTTTTTTTTTTTTTTTACTCTTTTTATCATAGCAGATGCACAGCTATGTATTTTCCCCAGCTGCCTGTTGTCTTGAGGTTGCACAGAAAGACTGCAAAGGCTTTTTGTTTGTTGTTGTCGAAGGGGAGGAAAAAACCCCTCGATCCACAGAAGAGTTAACAGGATTTCACTTGATCTGCTCGTTTATGCAATGAGTAATGCGAGGTTGGTAACAGCAAATTGTTGTTTATAAGCAAACATGGCACTGTGTAAACAAGAAGGCCTGGTCCCCAACTGGTTTGATTTCATGGTGGTCAGCAGCTGATGTATGTAACGTACAACCTTTCTGCTTCTCGAAATGTCAGAAGAATGACTATTTGTTTGTCTTGAGTTCTTCCCAGCTGTTTACTCTGTAATGCATTTGCCTCAACCTTGATTCCCTAAGAGTGGCCCCTTTCTCCTCCCTGCTCTGTTTACATTAGTCCTGCCCCGAGTGTCACCTATGAAATCTGTTGATTATTCCACCTGGTTAATGTTAAATTGCTCTTGCAAGATGATGTGTTTGTTCATAAACACAAATGCTGGGCCCCTTGTTTACTGTACCCATGGCAGCAATCAGTTATTAAACAAATATTGCTTTGTTTGCGGGTGTGAGCAGCAGTTTATCCTGCAAGGTCTGGAAAAAAAAACCTTTAAATGCTGGGATTTTGATAAAGGAGAAAAAGGGGAGCTTGTCCCTGGAATGTGGCTGAAACTCACTTTGGTTTGCTTTGCTTATCTTTAACTTGGGTGAAGGGGCTAGAAAGATTAGCAAGTTGTTTGGTTTTTCCAAGAGATTTCCTTAGTGTAATGATATCTATCCAGTTGTTTGCTTTTTTCAGAAGGGAGAGAGCACTCCTGCAAGACGACTAGCACAGTGGTAGACGGCTGATGGCTAGAAAATCCTGCATGGAGCAAACAAGGAGTTAGAAGGTCTAGGACAAAGATATAGGGCTATGAACCAGGTAATCACCCCGAAAGTCCGGCCTTGCATTCTGTCTCAGCGTTTGGTAGGGGCTTTTTGGTTTCTCTCTTTTCTTATGCCCGATTTTAATTGATGCATGTGCCCTTCGTGGAGCTGGAAAGGCAAAGCTTTCGCTTTTATTTCTGAGGAGGTCTGAGGAAAATCTCTGTTTTCGAAGCAGAGCCATTTGAATGGAGAGAAAATACCAAATTTAAAAACGCGCTCTGTCACTCCTCCTCCTGCGAGTGAGGTGACAGGGCTGCTTTTCTTCTTTTTATAACTGGAAAACTGCATTTACATCTGCTAATTTCTGTATGCTGGCTGTTTGTTGTTTGGTTTCTGGGAGTCCTAATTACAGAGAGCCATCCTGGCTGTTGTTGCTTTTGGGTTGTTTTGCAAATGAGCAAGAAAAACTCGCACCATCCTTGTTTTTCAAAATTGTTGTTTGTTATTGTTTCTGAATGGGGCTCGGATTTCAAATGCCAGGCAGGACCTGTTAGCACTAACAGTAAATTGTTGGGGCTTCTCACACAAAGGGAGTAAATAAACCCTCTCAGAGTGACCTTGAGAAAGAAACGTTAACTCTTTTTGCATGAAGGTGGTGTCTGTTCCTTTAAATGTGAATTAATACGTTCAAATATCTTGAGAGTATACATTTGTAAGAAGTTTTTGAAGGATAGCATTAAATAATTGTCCTTTTCATCCCTTGGAGAAGCAAGCAACGAAATATGCATAAAAATGTGATATATTGTATTGAGTAGCTCGCACCAGTGGTCCCAACACTTTGTTCGTTTTGGCTGCTGGGGCAGTGTCGGGGCTGGAGGGGAAGCGGGAGGTACCTGAAGTGTGGAAGTGGACCAGCCGGTCATTAATTGACTGGTGTTGCTGCAATGAATCAAACCTTTGCTGCATTAAGCTAAGTGAAAATAGCGAAGTGAAAATTGTCCTGTGCAGAAGTATTGCAGAGTTGCACCTGGCTTTGAGGTGGTTTTTGTCTTCTGGAGGCTGGTGGAAGAGACTTTAGAAACGCTTTAATGGAGATAGGCACAGAGGGTGGGAGTCTAATTCATCTACAGCCAGCATTTAATCTCGCAAAGTTTGATACCATCTCATTGTAGCGGTGCTGCTGCTGCCTAGCATAAACCAAGCCGTATTTACTAAATGCAACTTTGGCCTTTTACTTGGTTGAACAGTCTCCTGTTGTTCTGCGAGGGAGACTCAAGGGTTTCTGTTGCAGGCTCTCAGCAGTGCGCATACAAACACGTAAGTGAGAGCCGCTCCGCAGTTTCTGTTCCTGCGTGAGCGGAGCCCACGGGGAGCCCCGTGCTGCTCATCCGGGCTGGGGGAGCAGGTGGGTTCCCCCAAGACAGCGGCGCCGAGGCCGCTCTGTGCAGCCGCTCCGGCCTGGCCGTGCTGCCGTTTCGTGTCCCTCCTTCTGGAGGAGCTTTTCCTCTCGTGGGGATGGTGCCCGTGTCCATCCGGTAGCAGTCGCAGAGCCCTATGGTACAATGAAGTATGGCTTCTTGTTTGGTCTGGGTTTTACTTGCTGCCCGCCGTTCCTTTCCTTCCAAATAAACGCTGATCCCCGTGGTGGTAAGGATGATTTCTGTCAAGCTCGCGGCTGAAAGACAGCTCTCCCCAAGAGAGGGGAAGGAACCTCACTCTGCCGGTGATGGTATGTAAATGATTACCTCATATTTGCCAGTCGCTTGGAAGTGGCCCAGCTCTAGAGCTTTTATGCAGCTATGGCATGAGCTTCATGCTGAATATGGATTTTAATAGCTGTCAAGCTGAGAGGCATAGATTGAGATAGAGCTGGGTTTGCCAAGGGGATTTGTTTATCCAAGGTGAGACTGGGAGTAACTTCTGTGCGAATCTGTAGCACGAGGGGAGGGTGCAAAAAGCTCGTTCGGGGAAAGAAAAGCCTGGTGCTTTGGGTCTTAGCCCAAGGAAAGGCATGAGACCTATTACCGTCACAGGTTGGTATGTTCTGGTGTACTAGCTTTTCGTGGGGACCAGCTCTAGCTCTTTTGAACAGAGCAAATGGCAAAATTTTCATGTCTGTTTCAGTTAATTTTCCTTGGATTTGCTTGTTCTGTGTTCTTACTGTTTGTGGTCAGCAACACCCGCAGCAGAAGAGATTTCCTTAGGGGTAACTGCAGTGACTGATTCTCTATGAAGTTAAGTTGCTTGACCATGATTTCGCAATAAGTCAGTGTGGCACAAATGGGATTAGGCTTCTGACTCTCCTTCCCTTCTCCTCACCACAGCTGTCTTAAATTTCAGCTGCCGCGGAGCATCCGTCAGCCTTTCACTGGGCTGCCTCCACATGATTTCAGGTTCCCTTGGCCCTGGCGATACGCGCTGCTGCTGGAGAGAAGTAACCCAGACAGGGCAAGCCACGCACGCAAACAGTGAAAGAGGTTGTGCTGCTGTATACAGTGAAGTGATTAAGAAGTTGTGGCAGACTGCATCTAGACAGGAGTAGGGGAAGCTGCTATTTAGGAGATCTGAAGGTGGCATAAACCCTGGTAGAGGTTCAGGTTGTTGGAACTTCAGCTTCTCGTGAGTGTGACCCACAGGGGGGAGGTAAGGCAGCCGGTGTCCGTCTGTTGGCCGAGGTGATGTGCTCAAGCGCTTTAGGAAAGCACTGGCTTGTCACTCACAGCTTCACATTTTCCTCCTCTTTGTTCCTCTCTTACCTCTCCCCTCCCCATGGCTCTGCATCACCGGGTGGCTCTTCCCCAGTGTCGGGAGGGCAGGGGAGGGGAGCAGCCCTGTGTGAGCCAGGGGATGTTCTGAGAGCAGCGGGATTTGTTTCCCTTGCCCAGGGAAGCTCAGCACAGCACTTCGGTGACACACTCAGCCTCCTCTGACCCACAGCTTGGGACGAGTCCAGCGAGACGAGAGCGCCAGGGCTGCGCCTGGGCCACCAGGCAAAGCTGAGGATGCGCTGCGGATAATCCCGTTCCTTCTGGAGCCTTTATTTCCCAGGCACTAAATGAAATTTCAGATTTTAGATACGTCTAGACATATACAGTGCACGATAAAGTTGATAATACATTAATCATTTTTAACAACAGGTAATATGCATAATTTATGGTGTTACAGTGCTATCTTTTTTGATATTTATGATGGATAATGCTCAGTTTTTGCCCTCATATTACTGCTTTAAATTATACCACAAGAAAATTAATGAGAAAGTAGATTTATGGGTTTCATTTGTTTGTCAATTCGGAAATTAATTGGGTGTTAATTTTAGCCGTCCCTCATCAGACCAGGTCTTTAGTATGTGTGCATTACTTTGCATTCATTGAAGCCTACCTCCCATTTACTGTGGGTCACTAGCTTTGCATACATTAAAATAGCCCTCAGGCTCATTCCCTTGATTACTTTTTGAACTGCCATGCATTAGAAAATTTACGCCTTTCTGTTATAATTATGAAAATTCGCTATTGGAAGATGGTGCTTGCATAACAGCAAGTATACAGTCTTGCTCGGCAATGTAAGATCATATAGCAAATCCCAATACGTTTTTGTTCTAATCCTAGAAAATAGCACTCTCGACGATCTTTGTTGTGCGAGTTTCATCCTTTGAAATTTCAAGGATCCATTTTGATGCATTGAATTACCTCTTTAAGCTGAGGAAATATCAAAGGATTTCACCTCGTCGCTGTCTCTTTGTCTCCTCTTTCCACACATCCCGTACGTGTTCCTCCCTTGCCTTGCTCCAGGTTTGCCTCTCCTCCTCCAAACGCTGCTGTCAGACGTGACTCAGCATCACTTTTCAGGACAGCGGAGCCCAACTCGCTTCCATTCCTTGCTATTTTGGTTGATTCTTAAAGATCATCCTTAATTGCTCTTTGGATCCCCTTCTCCTTTCTCATACTCCTGCACAATTCAGCAACCACCAGTGCTGTGTAGGCGAGTGGCCTTCAAAGGGGTAAGCATGAAGTTTTATCCAAAAAGTACCCTAATGTACTGACAGTTGATCTATAGTTAGTTAGTACATAATTATACCTAAAATACACCCTGTCAGCAGGATAAATGACGGCTACTGAAAACTCTAAAAGCATGACGGGTATTCACCCATCTGCAATGACGAGAGCGGAGGGGTTTGTAAGTTGAGAAAGGCTGGGAAGTTCAGCGTGATCTTATTTAGTTAAATCATGCCATATGTTGGGATGGCTCTTTCTAATAGTCGCGCTAACCGCAAGCACTGACAGAGAGGAGTCATCTGGTCCACCTGGCTAGTTTGGACTCCCCTCCCCGGCGTTATTTCTCTACTTAGCGCCGTGGCAGCCCTCGAGCTGCTCATGTGAAGCTGGCTGATTCACAGTTAATTGTGACATGGTGTAATTTAGTAAATGAGCAGCTGAACATCTGTACGCCTTCCCCCACGGTAGATCAAAGCCTTACCTTACACGAGGCTTTTAATTTCCACCAGTGAATGCTTTTACTGAACTCGTGGATGGTGGGATGGTACTGCTGGCCACCTCACCGACGTAGGGCCTTGGTGTCAGCTGCAGGACACGGGTGTTCCGGCATCGGCCGGGGCCCGTCGATGCGTGTTCCTGGCAAAATTCAGAAGTGCTGGCGGAATGTGGAGCCCAAGGCACTTTTCCCCTGCATGGCACTTGCTCCAAAGGTACTGGGACTAACAGGGGCCACCTGTGAGTTGGGCCGCGGTCCCCTGGAAAAGCCGTCGTGGTCCTCGTTGGTAACGGGCAGTGCCCGGAGCGCCGCGCTGCTTCTGTGGTGCTTTGGTACCTGTGCCGGGTTGGTTTAAGAAGCAGCTTTGCTCCTGCTCCATCCTTCGCCATGTCCTTTGCCTTGCCAGCCGTGCTCTGGAGCGCCTTGCATTTTCAAGAGGCAAAATCCTGCCTTTGTGGTGTTGCACTGCCGTGAAATGCTTCTAAACATTGTTTGGAGTTTGTTTAGAATTCTAGGGAGGAGTGCTCTAGAGCCTAGACCTGAGCTTGCTTTGGGAAACTGCTTGCAACCAATAGGTAGAATGTTTATTTATAAACTGTGCATGTATGGATAGGATGCCTGCTGGAGAACTTAGGACTAGATCTTGTCATTTGATCACTTAAAACTGATTTTAGCATTAGCTTTTCTGCCTTTAAAAGTAGAAATTTATTCTATAAATCTGTGTTGTGTTTAATTTACATGTCCTTTCATGGCTGGGCCAAGTTTAAAGAAGGGCATTTATTCTGCTTCATATAAATAATTGATCAGCCAAGTTAATTTACTTCTGCATGACTTGGTCAACCTTAATTAACTGCCCTGGAATAAAGACTGAACTTTTTGTTAGCTTAAAATCTTTCACAAATGTGACAAAGAAGGGATGTGTTATGACAACATTTTTGCTCTAGCAGTGTTCCCAGGGGGCAGAAATGTCGAATGATCTTTATGTGCTTATATATATTTGTAAACACCTTGAAGTACTAATAGCCAAAATAAAATTGTCAGCTTTGGAAGCAGCTTTGAAACACGCAGGCTGCATTCGGGATGTGTAGTCCAGGCAGGATCTGGAAACGTATTAAAACAAAGATTTTAAGGCCCAGAAGACCCCAGGGATAGTTTTTTTAAAGGTGATGAGATGCTTAAAGATGTAGATTGGTGCTTCAGGAGTCTTAAAAACGTCTCGCCAGATGCCTCCGTGTATGGCGAAACATCTAAATACATCTGAATATCAGTCCTTTAGTCTTTCAGACTTGCACTGGGTCCTTATTCTGATGGGTGCTTCAGTCAGTAAATCCTCCCTCATGCTGACATTAAACAATGCTGCTTAGTCTTTAGAAACTCTACTAGCAGAAGAATTGCAGAAATTGCACACTTCAGTGCCCACCTCCTGCCTACTAATCTCCATGCTTAACCTTGCTCATCTAAATAGTCCGCTGGAGCTGAGAGATGTGTATCTGCAGCATCTGGTCTTTGTGATGCTATGGATCTTTTTTTCTCTTTTTTTTTTTTTTTTTTTTATTTTTTTTTTTTTTTTTTTTTTTTTTTTTTTTTTTTTTTTTTTTTTTTTTTTTTAATGGATTAGCACAGAACATTTTCAAAATTAGGGTTCCTTCAAGTTCTGTCATTTTTAGTTCAAAACGCTGGCACCGGAGTCCTCAGAAAGATAATTTTGATTCAACCCAAGACCACATCCAACCTGTGTTCTCTCAATTTTGAGCATGCTCTTAAGACATCAGCCGTCCCTTACTCCTGTCCAAGTCATATGGAAGGTGATTAGCTGTTGTCCTCCTATTGACAGAGTGCCTTGCTTGGATTCTACACCACTGAAATTTTACCCCCTTACCTTGAACGTAACGTATTAACTAATGAGATGGGCCAAACTGTATGGTTTTGGCTTTGCATTTGGCTGTGCATCAAAGCTAGAAAAGGTTTTGTGCAGATTAAGATAGGAATCTTGAGAAACTGATCACCGTTGTGAGATTTTTAAACCAAGCTGACATTAAGTCGTACAAGAACAGTTCTTTTATTATGTCCTCCTTGATTCCAGGATAAAATTTTACAAGTTGTTCATACTGCAGCTTAGCTTTGGTCTGTTCACAGGGGAAAAACATCTTGTGTTACATTTAATAGTGTTAAGAGTCATTCTCTGTCCCTTCTAACATGAAATACCATAGTATAATATTTTTATTTTTAAAAAAGGATACTTATACTGGTAATAACCCATCTATTTTAATCTGTAAAAATACATTTTCCTTTCCAGAATTGATACGGATGTGCTCTTTTGCCATTAAATTTAAGTCAGAACATGGTATCTTGTATGTTGTGGAAGCTTTTGTGGAATACTGTATTTCCTACAATAAATCCTTGTGCGTAACAGCTTCTTCAGCAGTATTCTGATTACTTAGGGTTGTATTCAGACCAGAATCACAGTTTGTGGTACTAGACCTGAAGCTGCAGTTCAGTTCCTGCAGAACCTAATCATGTTGCACAAAGTCAACCTTGCTTTCCTTTGTTTTTTTCACGGTTTTGAATGACAAACTTCACTAATGGGCTTCTGTAAGGCCTGCTCCTCTGTGCTGAGGAGAGACAATTATCTCAGCCATCCTCAGTGTACTATCACCTCAGCTCATTTAGGTGTGCTCAAAAAGACAAATAATAATCATTCTTGCAGAAAGCTCTTGCAGGTTGATTTTCATGACGTGACGCTTAATGATCAAATGAAACGGTGATTATTTATGTCAGCTCACATTTGACTACAGTGAAGAAATAAACAGTTTTATCTTTTCTCCCTTGAAAATCCTCTTTTCTGTTGGAAGTGTTTTAGCAAAGTGGATTTGTTTTGTGCTGGTGTCCAGCTGAAGTTATATTGAAGTTGACTGCCCATGAATGGGTGTTTTTAAAGCAAACTTTACTCGGAGTTTTTCGCTTCTGCTTATAGAGTCTAAGCATCACAATGTTCTTTTACTCTTTTTGATGTTCTCTTTACAAACTCCGTTTCCTCCATTTATTCGATGGCTGCTGCCAGTTGTGCTGGATACACGGTCCTCAGGGTGGGCATGGCCGGTGGAGAGGCTGGGGCCAGCTGGTAACTTTGCTGGTAACGTTGAAAGGTAAAATGGAGCATGAAATTTGTCATGGAAAAGGTTCTCAAGAGCTCAGTGATCTTTTTGTGACCAAATACTATAAATAATCCGTCTTTTTCTAAGTCCTATAGGTTGGAAAAATTGTAGCAATCTCTACTGTTGTTTCTTTCCAGGAGCGTTTTGCCAGTCTAGAGACAATAAATAATTTCTTGACCAGTTTGGTTGTGAATTATTTTCTGTGTCCTGAAGATATTTCGCTCAGAGGGCAAGCCAACAAATCGCGACCAGGCCGTGATAGATCTGCTCTTGGGGGTGCACATCCCTCTTCCTCTGTCAGCGGCATCTTGGAGCTTT
This sequence comes from Pampusana beccarii, assembly GCA_013399365.1. NCBI lineage: Eukaryota > Metazoa > Chordata > Aves > Columbiformes > Columbidae > Pampusana > Pampusana beccarii. The sequence continues at coordinate 993,938 of VWYH01008138.1, read as the reverse complement.
GGTGGCTGCTGTCTCTGACCCTCCTTAGTAGTTTATACAAGTTCTCGCTTCCAGTCAATTTGTTGCATCAGAAGCGTTGAAGAATTGAATGTCCTTCTTTACTGCTTGGGCACGTTGGTATTAGCATCTCGTTTGGCCATGGTGACTGCTTGGAGACACTTTCCACCGGTTCTTTAGGATGTCCTTCCTCCATCAGGTGTGGTCTGTGGTGCAGATGTGCCACCCGTCACTTGCCATTGTGCATCACAGCAGTCCGTAAGGGTCTTCTGGCTTCAACCTGCTCACCTGATCTTCCATGGTGGTCGTTCTTGTCCAGATCTTCTGCTGAGCTAAATTAATGTAATGCCCTATTTTCTCCAGTTGAGGCTCGACTCAAATTTGGATGGACTCAGAAAACAATTACATGTGTCAGTTCTTTTTGATTTATGTCTGGTTGAAAGAGGTGTGTCCTTTTGAGTAGTGTAGCATATAAAACTTGCATGGGATACTATTTGAGTAACTTCTGATCTGTCTGGAGACTCATTCCTGTCTGTTCTTCCAGAGTCATACAGTTGCTCTCTGGTGTGTAATCCAGCCTCGCGTGTTAGGTGCGTACACTTACTTAGACCTTACCATGCTTGTGGGCTTTCCTTACAGTTCCAAAAATGAAAAACACGCTGTGCTTAGTGTATGTCAGAGCAGGATCGTGTTAAAACCCAAAAACATTTGCTAGTGGCATTGGGAAAGCTGTAGGTTTCACAAGGGAGGTGACAGAAGCTTGATAATGAGCCCCCGGGCCCTTTTGTCCCCTTACATAATTTGAAGATCTCACAGAACAGGTTTGAAAGAAGTTTGCGTAGACCAGAACATTTGAATCTGTCCTAGCACCGTTTGTGTTCCTGGGTGGCCGTCAGCACGAAAAGATCCCGTCGTGATGGGAACGGGATCCAGCTAACGAGTGGTTCATCCACCTCGGATGTGAATCGGTGAGAAGTGCTGATGCTGGAGCGTGGCGGTGACAAAACCTCGTTAGTTGGCTGCTTCTCAGTTACAACATTTTGATTATCAGCCGTATGGATCATCATTATGAACATATGGAGCTACCAAAGGAAGGAGAGACCTGGTGTCGGTGGGTTGGGCTGGAGTGGACCTCCACATGTGGGGTCCGGCTCCAAATGTCACCTGGGGGCCGCGGACACCCAGGAGCTGGCGCTGGAAGGAGGAATTGCCATCTCCAGCTGGTACCGCACCTTTGGCGGCCGGGGGCTCCCAATTACACACATGGGCACTTCCCGGGGAAAGAGTTTTCCCCTGGTATTTTTCCGTTGAAATACATTGCTTTCTCTTGCCCTTTCTGGTTGATATTTTTCCCTTATGTGGTGGAAGGGAAGAGATTTTTCTTCTTCGTTTTGATTTGGGGTGGCTACTGAATTCAAACAGCTTCTTCCTTAAGTATAAAGCATCTTGCTTTCGGGGTGAAGTACCCTGCACGGAGGCGTTTGGCTGATGTTCAGGCGGTGAATTACTGCTTGGACGAGCCACTTGGCTCACCGGACCCGGCTGCCCCCGGGTGAGGGGGAGAGGAGGAGCGTGGAGGGAGGGATGAGCTGGTGGAGGCAAAGCGGGTTAATAACATTTAAATTCGGGAACTTGGGGCCTTGCAGGTGGAAATACCTATAAAACAACTCATCGAAGTATGTCAAAGGTAGAGGCTCGCAGCTATAAATGTGCTTGCTTTGGGGAATCTTGTGTACAGATGCTGATAGTTGGTTCCCACAGATGGGTAAATCGCAGGAGATCTGGTGTAAGCAAGGAGAGCCTCATCCTCATCCTCAGCGTGGGGCCTGTGACCCATGGATACAGTTGACGAGTGCGGTGTTGTGAAACACCCAGGGACAGATGTCCACCAAGAGTCGAGAGGGCTGGCTGTGGATTGCTGGGGCTACTAAGGTGGTGTTTAGCCAAGTAACATGGGAGGCTCTTCACAGTAAAGCCATAGTGCAGCCAAAGCCAGAGCAAACCCACAGCCAAGAAATCTGCCAAAAAGACTTAATTCTCTGAGCAGTTGAAGCAGTTTGCCCCAAACGAAAACTGATGGTGCCCAGCACGTCCCAGACTCAGCTAGATTGCTTCAGGATAACGAAAGGTGCTAATTTGGCCGTATCACGGTGTGAATGGAAACTGAAATAGTGAATGCTTTGCTTCATCTACCTGCCCCCACGTACTGCATATCAAGATTTTGATATTGTCCATCGTCTGTTGCAAAGAATGACTCATCCGTTTGAAAGGAAAGCATCCAGATGTAACTAGAGAAATTTAATTATGGATTCTGTGTGTTCGTTCAAAAATATTTTTTTTTCTCTAAGGGAAAAAAGATGTTGAGCAAATAATACTATATTTAGAATAGAACTAACTTAGTAAAATTATAGCTGTACCAACAGATAAATAAACATCAAGTAGTAGCATGAACCATTAATGAAAGATAAATCGTATGAAGGGAAATGACAAATGTTTACAGTTTTGGCAGGATTTAAAACAGGGCATGTCTCCTTATATACAGCAACTGTTTTAACAGCTGCTTTTTTTTTTTTTTTTCTTTTTTTTCCTCCCCTCCCCTAAATTATTTCAGGTTTTTGAGTCATGATGCAAGAATCTGGGACTGAGACAAAAAGTAATGGTTCAGCCATTCAGAATGGAGCGAGCGGTGGCAACCATTTACTAGAGTGCAGCCTGCGGGAAGTGAGATCAAACGGCGAGACACCTTCAGTTGAAATTGGGGCTGCAGATTTAGCACATCTTCAGCAACAGCAGGTACTGTAAGACGTATTACGAGTTTCCTACTTACAGAAAAAGCATGAAGCATTTAACCTCCCCTCCCAAACCCTTTGTATTTGCCAGTCAGAGGATGCTTTCAGGACTTGCCTACGTCATTCTGTGCGTTTTTTTGTCCGTCGGGGGTTGCAGTTGTTAATGTAAAGGGAAATGCTGGATTTGTCTTTCAGGGCTCTTTTTAAATCATTCCCTGGAAATACCCAAAGATCAGGGCTTGCTTCCAGTGCTTGAATGCGTTGAGTCTGGTGGCAGTGATTGGGTGAACCGCTGTATACAAATAACTGGTTTCCAAAAAATGTCACTGTGTGGAAAATACACTAAGGTTAAGTTTTGTTTTTGCAACAAATTTTAATATAACCTAGCAACCTCTATCAACAGAATGTTTTCTATTAGTGAAAAAGGCTGTGGAGGTATCTGCTGCGGTAAAACGTTAGAATAAATAAATAAATACATCCTGTGTCAGTACTCCTCAATTCGGAAGAATCAGAACCAAATTGTGCATTTTGCCTTCGTATTTTAATTAGTGTATTTTCTGGGGAGTGACCAAGTTCGTCAGTGTAAATTATCTGCGTAACACATTTTGCCTTTTGCTTTTCTCTGATAAAATTTTGAAACCCTTTGAGGAAGTTTTACACCAAAGTGCTGGGCTTGTATCATTAACGTGTTTGCGAACAAAGGTTTCGGCAGAGCCGTGGTGAATACACTTAGTCCTAGCCTTCACTTTCCCTAATGCAATAAGCATTCTTAAAACCTTTTAAATAAGCGATTGGCAGCTGGTTAAGACTCCCGTAAGTGTACAGTGATCTTTTTAGCAGGTTGTTGTGGAGAGCAAAAAATCTACACTCAGAAACAAAGCAAACCAAAGGCCTGCAGAGGAGCAGGGGACCCCATTTGCCAACCTAAGACAGCTGCCATAATTAAACTTTAAGTCAGAAAAATGGATGATGCTAAACGCATAGACTTTGGTTGTTTCAATCGTTTTCATCCTACAGGTTTTTACTTGAAGTGAGAATACCATCAGTGAGAAAATCACAGCCATGCTGAATTCATTACTGCAGTAGTCACACAAAACCACGGATAAAATTTCAATAACTGCAGGCCACAGTTGAGTAAACAGTTGCACTGAAACTTAATTCCTGTTGACTTTTCCCTCATTCTTCGCCAGGGGCACATTCTGATTCGTAGTGCAAAGACAACAGAGGTTACAGCTTTGATTAATATAGGACAGTAGAAGAGGAGTGGAACGGTAAAATATGTTCGACACAAAGGTCTGGCCTTAAAAAGGCTTCGTATCAAAATGAGTTAATTACACTGCGTTTTCCATAGGAGCACTATGGAATTTTCCAATGCTGCTTTGTGTTCAGGGAAACAGAGAGGGGGGTCACGCAAACATGCACACGTGCACACCATAGACCAGAACTGCTCGGACCTCTGTCCCTTCGCTCCCACCCTGGTACCGAACTTCCCTGCGGCGCCTTGTGCCAAAGCTTCTCTGTAGCCATCGGAGGGCTCTTGGCGCCTTTGGAGACATCGTAATCTCCCGTGTAGTGGGTTGTTCATTCAACAGCCGCCCATTCGGTCAGTTAAGGAGTGGCACCAATTCATTCCTATTCGAGTCCTCCAGCCCTCCCCAAACGGTGCCCGGCACAGACCCAAGCGCCGCCGGCCCCCCTGGGCACGGGGATGGGGGCAGAACTGCCAGGCTCAGATTTTAGCTTACAGTTTATTTATCTTCTGCCAGCACGATAAACGTGGTCAGGGCACTTGCTTTTCTCCAAGTTCTTAAAAGACCTTTATGTTCTATGTTTGAATTCTGCTGTTAATTGATTTTGATGACTAACTTCACCACGGAGTTCAGCTTTTAAAAAAGAAGTTGATTGCGAAGTTTAAAATGGTTATTAGGAAAAAAAAAAAAGAAAGACCTGGTAGCAACAACAGGGTAATCAGAGCTAGCATAAAAATATCAATCTTTGTGTTTTGAAAATATTTTTAAATAGTGAAAAGAAGAAAAACTTGTTGTTTTCAGACAGCTAATGCAAGCATTTACAGATACACATACAACATGGAGCATAATGTTTAGATGTTTCTCTGTATACAACATATGCTCTCAGGTCACTTAACAGAATGCGTTCTCCAAAACGCTTCGTCAATACAAATGAATGAGTTCTGAATTAAACAGCTATTTTTTTAAGAGCATTTCATTCAAATCTTTTCTTTTTGCCACCTGGCACTTGTTTTATCTGAAAAAAAATAATTGTCAGCGGGTAGTTTGAGCTTTGCTGTTGTGGTTAGTTGTGTATTGCTGCGATGAGTGTGGCTGAGCGGTGAAACCTGGGTGTACAACGGTTTGTGTAAAGCATCTGTGCGGGGTTTTGGCTCACTTTTTTTTATTTTTTTGTGAAATTTATGAATGTATAAAGACTACTGGCTTTGTTGCTGTGACAAGGGAAACAGAAATGCTTCAGATTTTTTAGGAAGCTTTAATGGGTTTACAAACTTGTAAGTATCTTACCATGGGAAAATACAGAGCAGCGCAGATGTTCAGGTTTGAAGGAACGGTGTACGGTATGAGCAGTCTTGTAGTAAGTGCAGGGAGGACCCGTAGGACAAGTTTTGTGCTTTCCTTGTCGTCCTAGGGTGATTCCGCCATGCAAGGAGACAGTGTGACGCTAAATGATTTTAGCATTAGCAATCTTGTAAAATGTATTGTTAAGCTGGGAGTAGCAAACGCGGGGATAAGTTCTGCTGTGTAGAATAAAACCAAATTACTCCAGCTGATGATTATAATTCGTATTCATGAAGTAAGATGCTTTTCAGCGAAAGCCAAAGCGACACAAGTGACTCTTAGGGGAAAGTGTATCTGTGGAAGAGGTGGATAAAAATGGAGATACACAGAGGAGAAGTTGTGCCCAGAAGCAGACCGAAAGGAAGGGAAGGCCCCTTTCCTGCAGTATTTTGGCCCCTGCGGAGGGTGGGAGAAGTTACCTTCTGGCTTCACAGGTGCTGGTGGGTCGGCATCCCGCAGGAATGACCATTGGGATGAGGTGGAATGGATGCGGCACTGGTGACCTGCCTGTAAAACCCGCGTTGGGCGTGAATGTCACCTGGGTCATTGGACTTCTTGAAAAGACCGAAAGCCGGGTGTGTGGCCTGGGGACAGCAGCTCACTGGGGCTCAGGAGTTTGCTCCCAGGGTGCCGTCAGGGACAGAACCCAGGGACAGGGCAGAAAACCTGGGAACGGGGTACCCGGCAGAGCCTGGCAACATCTGCTGGTCTGAGGTGTCACGGAAAACACCTGGGAGGTGCAGAACGGGCGTCACAGTGACCCACGAGCTCGAAGTCAGGCTGGGTGAGGGAATTCGGGCACAAGGTGTGTGATGAGGGGCTGGCTCTTGCCTTCCAAGGAGTAATAAAGACTCATGAGGACAAACCCCCTTTTAATGTATGTGATCACAGCTTCAGTTGCTTCAGTGGTTTCTGACGTCTTCTCAAACAGAAGGTTTGAAGCTTCGTTCCTAGCCAGTTCTTTTTTTTTCCTTAGCTTATAAAATAAATATTATTTATTGTGTTATATTTTTATCCTCGGGACTATTCATTAAAGTGTTCTTCACGTTATTAGCAGAGAAACAAGAATATGAATTGAACAAAGAGAATAAATACAAAGTTGAATTCTGACATAGAGCAGCAAGACACCAAATGCTGTATCGCGTGGTGGCAGAAATACAAACCTTTCCACATCAATAGCAGGATCCACTTTGATACCCTGACTTCAAGTACTGCCCCACGAGTATAAAACTCAGTATCTTTTGTCTAATCCAGAATGCTTTTGAACTTTTACGGAGGTATGACTTTAATAGTAATTTGTTGACAGATTAGCTGCGGAGATTGCAAAGAGTTGATTTTGCAGAACTGGCAGGCTCGTATCAGTGTTCTCTTAAGGAAAAAAACACACATTGCTGTTTTGCAATTGCTGGCATTTATTGACAAGCTGCGCTGAGCAGGCAGAATCGGAATGTTTGTATAATGTAAACCTATAGCTTGTCTGATGGAGTGTAGTGTGCTTTTAGGTAGTGCATAGATTGCTTGATAAAAAGGGTTACAAGGTGACTGTGTTTATGACATACTGGAATAGTGATGTATTATAAATGCAACTGGTACATGGAGGAGCGAGGAGGAAGTTTATATAAAGAATTGTGGGGAAGTTTCTTTTCTTCACTTTGACTTTGAGCTGAACTATACTGTAATTATCAAGTGTCACTTCAAGCTTTCTGAAGAGTTTAGATAAATACTGGTTTTGCCATGTGTCCACAAAGTAAGGAAAGAAGGCGTATTTTTCCTTGAAAAAAAAAAAATACGGCATTATATATAGTTCGTTGCATCTGGCGGTGTACTTTTTACACTTTTTTCCCGTTGAATGTATACAAACGAAAAATACAATTTTGTTCGTGTGTAGGAGATAAAAGAATGTTTGATAGACACAAATTTGGACGAGGTTCTCGTGGCTCTGCCCAAGTCGATGATTCCTGCGCAGTCAGGCTCACTGCCTGCACTTGGGCTGTTCGTGGTGTCGATGTGAAGATGCCATAGTTGGGCTCTTTGGAAGAAATTGTTTTGAGAAATGTTGAGATGTAAAGTGTTAGACTGAGGGAATCAAAGTCCCGAGGGAATATGTGGTTTCTTCAGATTTTGTTCCTGTCCGAAGAGGAGGAAAATGTACAAGAAATGAGAGTTTGGTGTTTTGTTGAGAGGCTTCTTTAATTGGGTAGATAAAAAAGAAGATTAGATTAGAAAGAATTCTGAATATATCACAGTGTAAATGAAAGTAATGGGGTTTTTTTGTTTCTTATAATTTGGTGAGTTTCATCTTATTTCGAAAACCCATGGGGAGAGGTTACAAACTGCATCAGGAGTTTTATGGTCCCATTGATCTTGATGGGGACTTATCTCTTTAGAACAAAACTGCTAAACTAGATCCGAGATAAAGTCTTTGTTTCGTGTTGACATAACTGGGTTAGACCAAATTTGTTTGTTAGACTTTGAGGGAGTGTCTGTGTTGAGTCATTTTGTCCAAAGAAGCATAAAGCCTAATTATTAAACTGCTCTTGCTATTGAAAGAGCCATTTGAAAGTATAGATTGAACTCCACACAGGCTGTTGGATTATGTCTGATTTTTGTATTGATGACGATTACAACATGGTGAAAAGATCACTGCATTTGTGGAGCTTGTGCTGTTTCATCACAGAATATGAAAAACACCTTTATGCTCCTGGTAACTTTGTGTTTTTGTCATTCAGACTTTTCCCCCAAGTTCTCCCATCTCCCAACATTGAACGGAAGGTGACATGATGTCTTTTTAGTCATTCAAATCTAATAACTTTTAATCTGAAGGTTAAGTAGTGAGATATAAACTAAGAGATGATAATATCAATTTTATGTTCACTGAAGGGCACAATATACCTCTTTCTAGTAGAGGGAAAATTGTGCGTAAAATGTCTTTTGCTTTTCAATGGAAAAGCTGTGGCTCTGAGAGCTTAGGAATGAAGCAGCGCTGGAAAAATTAAATAAGTTTTAACATAGGCTGGCTACCTTGCCTGGATTTTAGAATCAATGATTTTTTTCCTTAATAATTCAATTTTTAGATCTCTTGTCAATGAACCATGCTGAGAACATTCGTGCAGCATTCTCCATCCCCACTATTACTAATGCCTTTGTTACAACTACTTATTGACATCAACAAGCCTTAAATTTCCTCTGACTGTTGAAGGGTAAGGAGAAACTACCACTTTGTCGCACTTGCTGAGATTTTTGTTTTTTCCTTTGCCTTGGTTTTGTTTTATTTTGCTTCTGAGTTATTTGATAAATAACTACATAAATCTGAGTCCTCAAAGCACCTTGACATTGGCACCCGGAGCTCTGCAGTTGTGTGTGCGGATACAAGCGTGTACATGCAGAAGCCGGGTCATTAGACATGTAATCACCTGGATTATGTGCACATCCAAACCCAGAAGTCCTCTTTAGGCGATGGCTGTCTATTTCTGTATTTATTTATTTTTATTTTATTTTTACAATAGCTGCTTTTACTTCTCCTGGTAAATTAAGATCGTGCAGTAATCGTTTAGGTTTATATGGGCTCTTTGAAGAGATGGAACTTCTGAAATGTGTTTGTGCTGGTTTGTTTTTCAGCCTTGCATCTCATGTGAAAATTCAGCAGTGGTATGTTTGTTCCCAGCTGGGTTTGTAGGTGTGCGCCCTCCCCTTGTATTTGCTTATGCTTACTCGTAAGCAGTAAAGTTACATGTTCGGGAGTGCTGTTTAGGGAAACTCCGCAAAGGAATGCTTTATAGCTGTTATCCAGCATGTGTATACACTGCGAATGAAGTTCAGCAAGCATCAGATGTAAATTCAAAGTCTTATTTCAAATAATTTATGTTATCCCAATTTTTAAGAGACCATTCCTCCTTCATTGATCTTTGTATTTTAAGAGTTATCTAACAAGCGGTGCAACCAAACCTGGGATGTAGCAAACTTAAAATGGTAGTGTGCCTATGAAGGTGGAAAGCAGTTTCAATTCACCTGGAACTGCTCCTCATTGTGGCTTTTAACATTGCCAGATGCTTAGGCCTGTGCCTAAATGCAAGTGTGTGACTGCTATTGTTAAGGTCACTGGTACATCTCATGCCTGTAAAATTAGGAATGTGCTGAAGTACCTTGCTGAATTAAGGCTTAAGTAATTTCACACTAATAAGGAGTTGCATGGCTTGCTGATATTTTAGAAGTAATTCAACTTTATTTGGAAGTGCACTGCGTGCAGGGAGACTGGCAGTGCCTTAGGAGCGGAATTGCAGTGGTTTTCACTCGTGCAGCTGATTTCAGTGGAGTTTTGTCTGGCTTAAATACATTCAAATTAAAGCAGAATCAAATGCCATGGTTTTCTTTGTTATGTTTTTTCTCCTGTGGAGCTCCATTGAGTATCACAGCAAGTGAGAAGAATATCAACAGTACTGTTGTAATTTATAACAGTAATGTTGTAAATAAAGATTGGGCTATGAAGTAAAAATGCAGAAGTCATGAATACTCTTCGTGAGTTTATTTAACTGTGTAGCACCCCATTAATTAAAAAAAATTAACAGAAGGTATTCTTTGGAGGCTTAGTGTAAACAGCGAAATTATATAATGACAGCTTTGTAGGATGAGTGTTGTTTGTTTTGTTGCTGCATTCTGTATTTTGTTAGCCATGCTCCCCACATTTTCAAAAGAGAAAATGTACTTGCAACCTGTTTTAAATAGTGCAAATATATATCCCCGCCCAATAAAAACTATAGATTGCGTCTGTAGAGTGCCTGTAAAGTCAGTGTCATGGCTCAGATGTTTCTGAAGCCTGGGGCAAGCGCCAGCTTTGTTACAAGTTGGGCTTCTCAATTTATTTTTAATAATATTTCTTATTTTTCTTTTAAGCTTTTTTGGCTTTTAATGGGCTACCGGAAGCAAGGCTGGTGGAGTGGAGGTTGGAGAGCACTGGGCTATTTAATCTATTAATATCTGTCAATGTGTTGCAAAAGTCATCAGGGCGGTTCTCCCCTTCACCCCCAGCGCTCAGCAGAACCGCATGTTCCCAGGCAAACCGAGGAGAAGGATGCAAGAAATGGGTAGAATTCCTTGTGTTCTGGGTGCTGGCCTAATCCTGATTCTCATTTACTGACCGTAAGGAGTGAAGACTGGGGTTGTTACAGGCGGAAACGTCACTGGGTATACGGGCACACAGGAGGCACTCGCAAGCTTGGAGATGGGTCGTTTTTGCTTGATGGAGCACCGAATTCCTGGTTTTAGGTGACCTTTGATCAAGCTTCAAGGCTGAACTAATTCTTATGTGTATGTTTGAGGCCTTTTTATTAAATGAAATAAGCAAGTTTTTGAAAGGATTCTTTCCTAGCAAGAAGCGTCATTACTGAGGGGTGCAACACAAATGTTTCAAATTTGGAGATACGGAGTGGGGTCACAGTTTGCCTCCAGAATCTGAAGTAATCAGGATTTTATTTCACATAAAACCTCTAGGGCTGATACTTAGAAAACACAACTTTTAACTGAAATTACGCAATTTGCTGTGGGTCACTTAGCCAAATATTTGTGTATCGTTCTTTTTTTTTTTTGTGAAAAGACTTGCCAAAGTTCAGGTGGGATTTCAGGCTTTAACAAACTCTACCTGGAAATTCAGTGCGGAAAAGGAGGTGGGGGAGACGGGGGGGGCGGAATCTTGTCTATTTGAATTAGAGTGATCACAAGCTAAAGGAATGTGGTTGCTGTTGGTGTGCTCAATTCAAGTTTTCCTTAAATTTTCCTTGTTCGTATCGCTCGTACCAAAAATCCTCTGCCAGGAAAGAACTGCAACAGTAGTGAAATGTTGTAAGACCACTGAATGTCTGACATTCATACTTTTCTCTCCTTTTTCCAGTCATCAATGAGGTATATGCTAAATTAGGGATGGGGGTCCCTGGCTGTTTGCAAGGGCTGTGTGGGCAGAGGGTGGATCTTCCCTAGAACTTTCTGGCATCCTTCAGCAGCAGCAGACCCACAACTTGGAGGTTTTGGCTGCCCTCTCAGATATGAAGCTGGGGGACTTGTGTTTTTAAACCAGCATTGTTTCATATTTTTGTTTCCACATAATTGAGTGATTCACTGGAGGAGAAAGGTCAGACAGGCATGGGGAAGGAGAAATGGAACTTGTTAGGAAGCAGCGGGGCCCGGCATCTCACAGCCAAAATAAAAAATAAAATGGGGTGCAATTCTCTTTATGCATGGGAAAGCATTTGTAGCACTCAGATCCTCAAAGTTCAGTCTCAGTCTCCAGGAGACTTCTTCTGGCCTCTGCTTAAATGAGAAACCTGATCTAAAGGTGAGCTCACCTAGGAAAAGCATTGCTTTTGGGACAGTGGCTGTGATTTACTTTGCTGTGTTGCATTACATACCTTGCTCCTTTACTGTGTCAATCCTCTTCAAACTCAGGGAAAGACAGAGAGGTGTGTATGGAAAGCAACTGTCTGGGTTTTGTTGGAAAATCTACAACATTTTTGACCAAGAGGCTGATTGAGGTATTGCTCTGTCTGTCATTATTAATTTTATCCGCGGTTATAGGTTAAGTGCCGTATTTTTATTTGGTAGGCTGTGTGCCGTGATACGGTAAAACATCCCCCCCGGGACCGTGCCTTACTCCTGGTGTGTATGCACAAAGCGGGTTGGTGTGGGTCCTAATCGCTGTAAGGTCACAGGGAGGGTTTGCTACAGATAAACCTCCCTAATCCTGCATTTACGGTCTGTGCAGGTACTCAGGGTTCTTCTCTCTGGACAGGGGTGCTGGTTTCTGCACAGCCATCACCCAAGACGTGGTGTTGGGGCAGCAGAAGTGCCGTTTTGTTCAAGGAAAACCACCTACTTCGTTGTCTTCCCGTAGCTGTAATGCTATATTGCAGATCTGAACACAAAACCCTCCAAGTCAATAAACAACAAAAAGCAGACTTATCTCTTATAGTGTTCTTGAAACAAATGTAAGGTTATAACACTAAAGGAGATTTTATTAGATCTAGGCATGAATCCATATTGAAGAAATAATCCACTGCTTCTTTTCAGCATCTTGTCTTTTTAATTAGCGCTGGCAATGGGATTGTTAGCTTTTAAGATACGGTAAATATGAGCCTATTAATATTATTGAACATAATACTCAACAAGGTACAGGGAATGCTGGTAACTGTAGATGTTTTCTAGAGCAGCTAAAAGTGGCCCCTTTTCTGTTGGACAAGTTTCGCTTTGTGAGTATTGGGGTGAAGCCTGTGATGGGAGCCCTTGTCCCTTTGTCCCATCTGACAGGGTGGGTTTGAGCCCTTTTGCACAAGCATTTGGAGGTTGTTTGTTTGTTTGTTTTTTTAATAGTTCTGGGTCCTCCTTTTCCTTGAGAAATGATTCACCAGTTCCTCTGATTAATGCTTTTTGAAATGTTTTACTCTTGGTTCAAGTCTCTTAACTTGGGCAAGGACTGGCTTATAAGGGTTTAGCAGTGATTAACTCTGTTTACAGTATTTTTTCTCGCCGAGTGGTATGGTGTTTGCTTTGCTGAGGGGTTTTATTTTGCAGAGTTTCTGTTGACCACCTGCTTTTTTTCCTAATTGGTTACAAGGGCAATTGCTAGGCATAATAAATAAAAGATACGGTCTCCCAAGGCTGCGTCATAGGGGTTGTACGTCAAAGATTCATTTACTGTGGGCAAAAATACGTGCCTTTCCCTGAGCCAGGGAAGTGCGTACCCTGTTCACATCTGGGGATCCCTCCAAGGTCCCCGAGAGCCCTCGGCAGTGATTTCTGTGGTGCTGCCTCATGGCCCTGCTGGGTGCTGCAGCACCCAGCTGTGCTCGGAACTCCTCTATGGTCTTATGCCTGGTTTTTTTGTGGATTTTGGAAAAATAGACCTTTTCTTTCCGTTTCTGTGCAGACCAGAGGCAGGAGTAAGTGTGTCTTTGGCACTCCCGAGTCTGCCTGTTTCGTGTCTCACCAGTCCCTCGATGGAGCTTTCTCTCCTGCCCAGGCAGGGTCTTCCCAGTGCATAACTCCATTAGGAGCCTTCTTCCCAACGCCTGACCAACGTGTTTATACTGCAGGTAAAAACTCTCCCCTCTTGTTGGGTGCGTAAGAGACCTGGGAGCAGATTGTCTCCTTTCTCTTTGCAGTGTCCTTTTTCATATATGAATGCTGTTCCCTTGTCTGAACCCTCTGTCTTCTCAGAGCTTAAGCAATCTTATCTCCGTCCTTGTAAACCCTTTTCTCCAGAGTTGCGGTTGTTCTGGTCCCTGTCCTCTGGACTCTCTCCGTTCGGTCTGTGTTCATCTTGAGCTGCAGTGCTCCGATTGTATGATTCCTCCAGCTGAACTCTTGCTGGAGTGAGCAGAGCCAATTTCGCAGGGTATAACGTGCAGGCAGCGCTCCTGTTAGTGCATGCTGTGGTACATGTCATTTTTGCAGCAGCGTGACCCTGCTGACTCATACTAAACTTGTGATCCCCTGTAATCCTTAGGCTTCTTTTTTTCCCCCCAAAGAAGTGCTGCGTAATCCGTTGTCTTCCTTGCTGTATTTACGAAGTTTGGGTATTCCAGCTGGATTGTAGCATCTTATAATGAATCCTTAATAAATGCTGTCCCATTTTTACAGACAGTTTCTCCTCCAACATCTTTGTAGTTGCTCCCTATGTAGTATCACCCCCAGATTTATTGGGTTGTCTGTTCCTTCATCTGTGTTATTCTTAGAAAAAGATTGGCTTCTTCAGCACACATTTATTATCTTCCTCCATTCTGAGAGTGACCCATGGATACCTACACCCAATACGCAGTCATTTTGTTAAGATTATGTTTGCTTATGAAAATGTCCTTTGAGATACTCTCAGAAGTCTTTACGGACAACATACAGGATTTCTCCTGCTCTTTCCTCTGTTCAATGGATACATTTTTCCACTTTGATTTTAAAAGGTTACTTGCATCTTGGACTGACATGTTGTCTACACTTGATGCTCAGAACAGCGTAGACGTACCTGTTTTGCCTTCACTGGGCAGGGCAGAGCAGCAGAAGAGCAGCCAGCCTGCACCTGACTTGTTCCAGGCTCTTTACAGCTATTGCACCAATTATCCAAGCTAATGAAAACGGAGATTGTTGGAATCTTACTAACTACATAACTCAGCCCAGCCAAACCTCAAACAGCTACAGGTGAGATGTATTCACAGGAGCAAAAGTAGCACTCACAAAAAATACAAAATACCCAATCTGGGTTAACTGGTTTTCCTAGTGGGAGTTCAGACTGGATTTGTGTAGAAAGAACACCCTAGGGGGCTGTGCATGGAGACCCCTCGCAGTAACCCTCCATATTTCTCTTCTGCATCTGTGTCTATTCTGTTTCATCTATAGGATCTTCCAGAAGCAGTCTTAGCCCGAGGAAGTCTCTTTTCTATTGTTTTCAGGCCAGAATCTGGTTGCAGAAGCTGCTATCTTTACCACACATCATGTCCCTCCATCTTCAGTCTTGTATCAGATTGTCCTTGGAACAAGAGACGAGCAAATGAGTGTGTCTTCCCATTTACTTACATATGTCAATGATAACTCTTTTGAGAAGTCTCAGGCCACATGTTTCTGAGTAGGCTGCGTCTCAGTCGGCATCCTGATCCCTGTCCTCCCTCCGTCTCTAAAATCTGAAGGCCAGACGAGAAGGTTTAAGGGAGGGCATGGGGTGGAGATGTAAAACCCCGCTTTTTAATGCACAGAGTCCATCCAGAGCCCCTCAGTAGTAACTCCCGTAGCTGTGCCTGTGTCAGTCGGAGGCCACTGTTCCCGTCTTTGCCAAGCCTCTGTCGTCCACAAGACATCTGCAGTGCACTCGTCTAAAGCGGGGAGATGACAAGCATTGAAACAGATGTTGGCAAACAGAGCAGCAAAAGGCCTGTGCTAAGTGAACAGCCCATAGGGCCTGAGCTGTTTGATGGCTGATTACAGCAGGAGCCAACTGTTCGCTCCGAGCAGGCTGAGCCCAGGAGATCCCTCTGGAACGAGTTGTGCTTTGCCAACATGTGGTGCTCCCTTTGTCACTGTACCTTTTCAGGTGTACCTGGGGAAAACACAGGGAATGGGATCATCATTCAGAACCCCTTAGATGAGTAACAGTCTTGCTTACCCCAGCTGAATTGATTCCTAGTTACGAGTTGAACCATTGGAAAGCATCAAGAGCGTGTCTCGGCATCCAACAGCCAGTAGCACTCATTAGTTTGAATGAAAAGCCTGTATGCAGGCTTTATCAAAGCTACAGAGAGTTTTATCATGATCAACATAAAACAATATTCTGTCTGAAACCTCTGCACCATATTGCCATATAAAAAGCAGCTAATGTCTAGTGATCCTTGGTATATGAAGCAATTCAGGTTTATCACAAGCTGACATATTATGCTTTGACAGTAAAGAATCCCTTTGTACCTGATCTCATGTTTCCTAAGACCAGCTTTTCACCTTCTCTGATCTTGTCTTTAGGAGCTGATCCCCTCATGCTGGGGAGATAGAGCTGATGTTAAATGAACTCATGAGACCTGGTAGTATTTACTTGTTAGTAATCTTGGGTGAGATACAAACTTGCCGAGTAAGGGAGCGGGACTGGGGCTCAGCTTGTTCAGTCCTGTGGGCAGGAGGTGGATGGAAAACTGGCCTCTACCAGAAAAAAAGATTCCCCTTTATGTTCTCCAGGATGGTGGGCTGGGACAGGCATCCTCTGTATGGGCATTTCTATAGATTTGTGCTGCAAGCATTTGATTTGGTACTTGCTGTATTTCTGCCAGTGGTAACACCCCACGCAGCCAGCTGAGGTGGTGGTTCCTTGCAGCCCTTTCTCGTTTGCATGCCTGAGTGTCCCCTCCGTGGGGACACTGAGGATCCTCAATACCAAGGACACAAGGGCTGCCCTTTCCCCAGCGCTAAGAGATGGTCGGGCCCCATCCTCGGTGCTTTCCCAGAGCAGGAACGGCTCCTGTGCTGGGGTGCACCCTGGGCTGGCACCGATGGAGATCAGCAGCTCACCCTTCGTGCTCATGTGGCATTGCTTGTGCATCCAGAGGTCCCACCATCCGCTGCTACCTTAACTAAGGGGAAGAAGGTTGGGGTTCTCCAGGCTGTCTGAGCTGCCTGCAGATCTGCTATCTGCTAATGAAAGATTGTTCAGCACAATCACATTTCCGTCTTATCCTGGTAGAGGAAAGGAAGGGATATGTGCCTCTTCTATTCCATTTTTCTCTGTTTTTTTTTTTCTTTGTGATATTATGGACAAGTAGTAGGTGACAACTGTGGAAATCATTACTACACTGCCCTGGTCTTTATAGCAACTTGAACCATTTACCAAAAGGATTTTATGAAGGACTGGCTCCCATATGTCCGAGTGAAAATCACCGGACTGTTCTTGAACCTTCTTATATCATTTTTGTGTATGCACAAGGATGAAAGGAAGAAAGATCAAGGACACCTGGAGGGATGAAGGGAAGGAGAGCTCCTCTGTGCCTGCCCTGCGGATCTCTCACCTGGCCAGCCTGTACTCAGCCACAGATGTACCACAAACTTCGCTGCCCAGCCAGAACAGCCAAGGGCTTTCCCTTCTGCCCCAAGAGCCGCCGCTGTCTGCAGAGTCAGGGAGCTGCACGGAGGGATTTTGTTTTCAGGAAATCTCTGCTGATACCAGAGCTTTGCAGGGGGCAGCCAGTGCACAGTCAGTGCCTACGAGGTGCATCCCATCCAGCTTTTTCCACTGCTGCTCCAGAGGAGCTTTGGTCTGCAGGTCTCTGCGTTCCCATCATCTGGAAGCAACACAGATATCGTGCAAGAGTTAATGTCTGCCAAGATTTTGAGCTGAACGTAGAAGTGAAGGGAAGCTAGGTGCATAAGGATGCTTTTGCCCCTCTAAAATGGATGTTCTCCTAAACAATGAGGAATTTATTAGGCGTAAAAGACTTGTTATTATTTACTTAGAAGTGTGTCATTCCCAGGCTTGTGCTTACCCTGGCTTTCTGTGACTTCATGTCATGGTGCAGTGCTCGCTTTGTGCTCAGCCTGGTTTGGCTCTGCTCGCATGTCCCCAGAACCTGTTGTGGGGTTTTTTTCCTGAACTTGTGCAGGGGCACATCTGGGCAACCTCTGCCTGAGTGCGGAGTCTCCTGTGCCTCTGCGCGGAGCTGGCCCATGGGGCACCCCACCGGAGCAGGGCCAGCACAAAGCTCTGTGCACATCCCTGCTCTCTGCTTCTTCTCCGGGTGCCCACCACCCCTCAGGGCTTCAAACACCTTTCTTCTTCCTAAACTGCCGTAATTTAGGCAGCGTGTGTAGATTAAGACGCCAGACCTCAGAAATCTCCATTTCCAAATTAAACTGTCCCTGCTGCAGAAGCTCTGTAGTGGCTCTTGGTGAAGCCAACTGAAGGCAGAGGGAAGATTGAGGGCTTTGGCCACTGAAAGTGCAGGTTGTCTTTGCCCACCTCTTTCTTTAGATGAAGCAACAGCAGAAACATTTCTAAGTCTCTAATGTAGTTGTGTTCCTGGAGGAGAGTTTTCTGACCAGGTTCAAGCAGATGCAGTTGAGATAGGTCAGCGCTGTTATGTGTGTGAAAAGCGTTTATTCTGGGCCTTAAAATGAAAAATGTGATGAGATCGTTATGCTGGAAAAATATTAATAAATAATTGATCAATAGCAGGAAAGAACTCTTTCTGTAAATAAATTCCAGTGCAATTAATAGCTCCGTGTTTTCAGTAGCATGCATGCAAACGAAGCCGGGGATGCAATTAATGTGGTGGGGGCCTGAAGGACATCTGCAGATAAGGGTTAAACAGTCTGTTGAAGCTGAACTCATGAACCTGGTTAAACTGCGGGACTTGTTTGTTTCAATAAAACTTTTGTCTCGGCCGTGTACATATTTTATAGCGTTCTGCAAGAAACACTTAAAGTCAGGTTTTTAATATAATGTTGGTAGCAAAGTATGAAGGACAGAGGAGGTAAGAGAGAAGGCAACTTGCTAATGCAAAAGCAGTGTACTGAAAGTCACTTTTATTTCTTATTTATAATCTACATGCACACTCTGGATAATAGATGACAACGCTCATTCAGTACTTTAACTTCAAAGCAGAGAGAAGGCATGGATGACAGAGCTGGGAGCTGGAACACAAAGGTACTAACAACAAGAGGAAAAATGCCTGTTTACTGGATTGCATTTGTTAGCACGCTGTCTTCAGATATTGTTCCCCCAGGAATAGTGAGAATATGTGCTGCACGAACAATGATTTAACATCTGAAAATGGTACTTAAAGAGTTTTCTGTCTGGTAGTAATGTGATGAAGGCTTCTGAATGGAACCTGGGGACTTCATTTCTTCTATTTATCTATATGTCTCTCTGGTTTTAGTCAGCGGTAATTGCATATTTAACCCCTTAAATAGGTTTAACTCTCTCAGCGCCAACTTTTTTCGAATTTTATTTCTGGTCTCACATCTGCTTTTGTTACACTACAGCTGTGCTGCTCACATTCCTTGCCAAAAAAACAGAAAGACAAAAGGGATTCGGGAGAAGTTGTGGCCGGGGAAGTGCATCGAGAATAATACCAAGCTCCACCTCGGTCTCCCTTTTCCTCCTTTTCCTTTTTTTAAGGAAAACGGTAGATAATGGCATCCAAGAAAAGTGTTTTAATGGCATTCAGTACAGCTGGGAGCCTTATAGCAGAGAATGAGGGAGCAAGAGCTGTAATGAAGGGGAAAGTTGCAGATAGAGCAGTAAATCAACAGTATAAATTTGCTGCTTAGTTCAGCACTCTACTTCTTTGCATCTTTCTCAATTAGCACTTCTTCTGGGGGGCTTGCTTAATAGCTTATGTGAAACAAATATTAACATAAATTGTTTAATTATATCAAAATCTTGAATTCCTCCAAGATGAAAAATTGTTTTTAGCTAGGAATACATCTGCAATAAAATATCATCTAGTTAAAGTAAACGAGCTCTAAGGAAAGCCATAAGATTGTAGCTGAGCTACTTTTACAGTTTATTTTCATGGTATTTAAATTATGATACCAGTGGGTATTTTTAATTAGTGCCTCTTTAAAGTGTGCACTTGTCTACATAAGCCATTTTGGCAAATTTGACTCATTCATACAGTGGTTGCTGTAAAAGAGGCCAGCACAGCCTGCAGGAATTGGAATTAAAAGTTTCTGCAAGCTGTTGTCGACACGACCACATCTCATTAACTTAAAAAATGGAGATTATTTGCCTGAAAGCTTGATTTGACTAACAGTAATCAAATATTAGGCTCAGTGGAGAAGGAGGAGGAAAAACAGCTTCGCTGTTGTGATCTATATCCTTAAGTGTTGTGTGGTTCATTTTAAATAGCTATGTCATATTTCTGTTTTGACAAACATAACAGGGGAAAAAATAATAAGACATATGGCTTTGTGAATAATCCTGGGTTAGTTTTATTTTTTACAGTCTGACATATTATTTACCAAGTTTACCAAGGGTAAATACAATTTCTCTGGTGATTCTAACATTAAGAAGAATTAATTATCTTGAATAGTTTCAAAGTTTTAAGTGCTGGAAATTGCTTATATCTCATGATTATCAACTCTTAAATAGGCATGAACCTTGAATTTGTATCCTAGAATCATTTAACTGTTTTAATAAAATATGATGTTAGGTTGCAAAATTTTGCATAAAATGAACCAAAATAGAGAACTGCCTTTCTGATCTTGTGAAGTCTTTAAAATAGCTTGTTAAATTAAACAGCTGGGGGGAGGGAAGAAAATCTGTGTATTGTGCAACAATTAAGGTATGGGAGTACGAAATTCAAAACCGTTTGTGCCTGGGAGAGTGGTAGGGTCAAAATTTGGCATTATGTGGTTGTGTGTTTTCCTATTAAGTGAAGGACGATGTCGTACGTAGATGGAAGCTGTGGCACACGTTATTAGAAAAAGAAAGTGTGCAGTTAAACAAAAGAAGATAAAGTCCTGTGCCTTTTTATGTCTTTGAACTGAGAACATGTGCTGCATTTTACTAAAGGAACATGAGCCTTGAATGTAAGTAACTGGTTTTTGCATTAGTTACTCCCTGGAGGTAGCAGAAAAATATCATGTCCCTGCATGAAATGCGAATGTGAAATCTACCAGAAAGAAATATTTATGACCATTTTATGCTTGATTAGACTTGGATGACATCTGTTAGAAGACAGGGACTGGACAAAGAGAGAGACGCTCGGGGGCAAATGTTAACAGAGTTGTTTAGATGATGCTGGGGCAGGAGCGTCCATTTACTGCCAGGCAAAACATAGGAATTGTGTTAGCGAGAGTGCGGCTGACAGGAATTCGCTGTGATGGAGCCGCTGCGAACTGACGGGCTCAAATAGGAAAACGCAGCTGTTGATATTCGCCGCGCTGCCGCGATTTATGGGCAGGTATCGCGGCTAAACACAGATACTGTAACTTCCAGGGAGCAGATGCATTAACAAAGTTATATAAATGTGAGTCAGCTGTAAGAAAGCGACATCTTCACTTTTTAAAGTTGTTATTCCGCCAGGCTGCACAGGGAGTTGGAAGGACTTTCAAAAAAAAAAAAAAAGGCCAAAAAAGCTGGATTTTATTTTCCTTTCTTTTTTTTTCTTGAAGCCTGCGGAACACAGAGCTCTGAAGCAATCAACCTGGTTGTTTGCTTTCCCCTCCCTGCTTTATCGCTGGTGCTTTTCCCCGAGCCGGCCGGGATCCTGCTCTTTGCTGCAGGAGACGTTCCTTGGCTGCATCTGCCTTAGCGGGGCCAGAGGGCCGGGCAGCGGACAGAGCGGCCTCCCCTCGCCTGTAAATCTTTAACCCCAAACTTTGACAATTAATCAATTCCCAGCCTTCCTGTGTTTCTCATGTTAAGCTGTTGTTTACCAACTCCGCAGAAGGGGGTTTTATGGCTGGAGGTACAAACACTCGCTTCGCTCTGGGTCTTTTCCCAGCTTTCTTTTCCTGTAAATTTTCTCTGTCTGGAATGCTTATGGGAAATGTTATTTTGTTTTTGTTTGCAACAGCTCTGTTGTTTTGATTTTGTCTGAGTGGTATGGAAAACAGTACGTCACTTGGAGTGGGTGTTTTGTCTATTGGCCATTTGGCTATTGCACATATATTTCTCATACTTACTACATGATGACAAGGGAACCCAAATGGCATAATTTTCCAGTTGAATTTTGCTTTCCAGTTTAATAATAGTGAAAGGAAAACAAAGTTAATAGATTTAGCAGTTTTGATACTGCTCACATGCTGATAGATGCCTTTGGATTTTTTTCCCTGTGGTTAAGGGTCTATTTAGACAAAGGTCAGATTAATGCATGTATCAGTTTCTATAATAAACTGCGTAAGGATTATGTTACACATTTTGCATACAGTTGTGAAAAACTGTAATTTAAGTACCCAAGCCCATAAAAGGGTAATAAACAACTTCAGTATCATCAATATGATTAGTGTAGGGTACTATTTACTCTGATTTTTTAGGCAGTCCATAACAGAAGTATCAGCAGATGCCTTTTAATTGAAAAATGATCTGAAGTAAATTTTGTACTTGAAAAGAGAACACAGCATTCTCCATGTAACTGTTTAGCTGAAGAGATCTGAATGTAAGATACACTGATTCTCGTATAGTATTTACCATGCTGGGCAGAGAATATCAAAACACCACAGAATGCAGCTTTAAGACCAGATATTTTTTTATGTATAGTACAGAAATATAAAATGGAAAGTATGATTAATTTTTCAATTTCTCTCTGCAGATATCTAATAATTGTGCCCATGGACTGCCAAAGGCTCCCATTAAAGATTTAAAATGCAAAGAAAGGTAGAATCAAAAAGATGGTATTTTGGATTAAATAATGTAAAATAACTGTAGGGCAATAGCAAAGTGAAAAGCTATTGGCAAAATAAAAGCGTGGTGTCAACTCTTCTTGAGACAGACTTAAACATTTACGCATTCACGTGCATCTTTTTGTAGGTGGGGTTTAAATAAAAAATAAAAAATACTTAAAGGTTGCTTAAGCCAGCCTAAAAATAGATTTTAAAATCACAGCTTTCAGGTTTCGATATCCTTGTTCCCAACACGATGATGAAAAATACAGTATGTCATACCATGTTATAAAAATCTCCATAAATACAGTGTCAGGGTCTGTAGTCTGTTGTCCAGCATTTAAGCATTTACTATATTAGCAAACTCCGTGGCATAGTGTTTCTTTCATTAAGTGCCAACAGATCCAAGGTGGCCAGAAAGCATTTTGCAACAGCTGCTGGGGAATACGCTATTTTTCTTAGCCTCAGAAAAAGGGATGCTGCAGCCATAGTATATAGAGGCTGTCAGAAAGGTCCAGCTGGACTTTTCCTCCCTTTTCTGTACTGTCTTTATCACTTTGCTCAGTTCCACATAATAACATCTTCATCTGAGATTGCTGTGGCACAGGGGAACTGCATTTGTTGATCAAATTTGGCTGGATAACACTGTGATCTCGTATCCTGAAGTGCGGAGATGTGCCTGGAATACGTAAGCATAAAGCTGGCCCCTTGATTGATTGATTCTGCCTGTCACAGAACAAGATAACTGGATCAGTAAATACCCTGTGCACTTCAACTTCATCTACACAATCAAAAGTGAGGGCATCATGGGGCTGAAAAACACCGAGGCATGATGGGAATATCTACATTTCAGAATGATAGCCAGGAACTTGCGAAAACCGAGGGAGAAAAGAAAAATTCTTTATTTTTTTTTTTCCCTGTGCGTTTGTACACGACCAGCAGTGAAAAGCACATTAATTTCTGTGTGTTTGCGGTGTGTCTGTCTCTCCGTGAATTTATTTCAGCTTCACGTTGGTGTAATGCTGCTGCTGGTGGTGCTAAGCCAGCATAAGGCAGGAGTAAAACAGATGAATTAGACTCCGGATATTTCAGGGAAAACATGTTATTTGGTGTCTCTTGTATGAAGGTGGCATTTTATCAGATAAACCATAATTAAGTTATGCAACTAGCTGAGGCTGTTTGCTACTCCGGCAACGCCTAGAACTGTTCTGCTGAACATCCCGAATTCGTACTGCAGGAGCCAGCTTCATCTGGGGAATTTAAATTGAGTCTTAAATGAGAATTAGGAGTGTAAGTGACAAAAAAAAAAAGGGCTAAATATGGCAGGTGGCAACATTTAAATTAGAAGGCCACACTTCTATCCAGATAATGGAATAGGAGCAAAGCAGGCAGGTTTCTCAGGGTTGCGCTGTGTTGTTCAAGGAGTGCTTTTGGGCTAGAAAAAAACTGCCAGAGCGCAGTTTTAAGAAATTCTAAAGACTGGTGCTACCGTTTAAAAGTGTGTGTGTGTGCATGTTTTGTCATTGCTGATAAAACTAGTTTGTCCATCTGTCTCCAGCCTACCGTGTGTTTTCTCTTTGCACCTCACTCCTGCGGTGCCTGGTGCTTTGTCTGAACAAGGTGAGGAGGCGCCTGCTCAGGCCGCCTGCACCGTGGCCTCAGCAATGGCGAGGTGTGCTTACCCGCCCCGTCTCCTTCTCAAAGTGATGCTTTGGAAGCACAAGGTGTTAAAGCCGTAATGATCGTTTGCCAGGCGAAACCTGTGTGATCCTGGAGCTGAGCATCTCACCTCCGCGAAAGCGAACCGCTGCCTAACTGGGCAAGGCAACAGCAGCACCAGAGCAAATCCGTAGGCTGGATGCTGCAGGATTATGCAATCCTGGGAGCAGTTTATTACAGTGCTTTTAGCTATTTTCATAATGTAGTATGAGAATTATGCGTAGCATTTAATCTGGCGCTTTTATTTAGTGCTTCGTTTGCCTAAAGTACAGATCAGCACAACTTTCTGTAGAGAATCTATAGGATTTATTCAGGCACCTCGGAAGGTGCGGGGAGCTGGGGGGATCGGGAGCCCTTTTGTGGTGACGGAAGAGCTGCTCGCTCAGAGGATTGTGCTGGGGCTCTGCATAAACCAAAAATGCTTAAGCGGAAAATACTGCCTGTTCACTTGGAAAGTTTATGGATTCGGCATCTAAGACCATTCATCTCTGGCTATGGTTTCAATATATGTATCACTCCCAAGTACCATATTAAAAGGATAAGATGGTTGACTGTGGGCTCTCTAAACTATAGTCGTGTCTCTGTGGACTTTCTGACATCCCGTATGTTGGGGAAGGTTGCAAATTGTACGATCGGGTACTTTGTGTCTATTTCCTTTCGTTATCTACAGGATGACAAAAGCTGACTGCTCTTTACTGAGTATGAAGTTTACAGTCCTCTCATAGCTTTCAGAGCTTGCTTGGGCTACCATTTATGTTACTGGCATGGTTTGCTGACTGTTTTGGATAAACGATTTAAGGAAAATTTGACAAATGATGTTGAGTGGCCTTTTCCAACATGGACTTGTACCTCGTTTTCCAAGATTTCCTCAGGACAATCTGTATTTTTTCATCTAGCACCTACTTTTTCATGGATAGGGCGCTCTTTCTTTTGGAGTTGATGTGACTCAGTAGACATAGAAAAATGTGTTGCGGCTGTGCATCAAAATTGTGCTCCTGCCAGAGCCCGTGCGTGGCAGGCCCCACTTGAGGGAGGGTTTGAGGTTGTCTCCTAAGGGTTACAGCGCTTGACCTTTCTTGTTCTGGTGGGTTCCAGCCTTGAACAATTCCTTTCTAGGAGTGCATTGGACATGGGCGAGTTGCGGTAGTCGTGTCTCTGTCAGGCTGCACATCTGCAGTGCTTTCTGATGAGATGCCCAGAGACCCTGGGCACAGTTTTGCAGGATAATGGCCACAGCTGCCGTAATATGCTCATAATATCGTATTTGTCTGCGAGGGGGCTGACAGAGCGGCGGCCGGGGCCGGGAGCTCCCTGTGTGAGCTGGCATTGAGCAGCACAGCGGGTGAGTGCCTGATGAACCGAGGTGCCTGAGAGCCTGAGCTCCCCATGGAACCGCGAGCAGGAGCTGGAAGCTGTAAGGGAAGCTCTGCTCTTTACCAGCAGTAAGAAATAGGAGAGAGAAGAGCCGCGTTCTTCTCATCCAGCGACTGCGATTGTAGAGAGGGGATGAGAAATCTCCTCCTCTGTGCTTTTCCTTGGGGAAACTGGAAGAGATATGGAAGGCCAAATGCAGACCTGTAGGGTGTGATGATCAGCAAGTGGTATAAGGACATTGCTTCAGGCTGTGGTGTATCAGACCAGGGAGATTCAGTGTCATGAGACAAGTCACAATACAGAGAACTCTGCGATATGCAGCTCTTGGTGGCTCTTCACATTCTTTACGTTGCAGTCGTGTTCTCTGATTCATGACGTTGGTGGAATGGACTCGTTAAACTATGAAATTTGTTTGGTGCAGAAATTAGCTTGAGCAAATAGCTGGCTGTAGACTGTTGCCTTCCTTCTCAAAAATATAGCAAAACTCAAGGGGAGCTTTGAGCGAAGTCCAACCGTTTAATAATCTATGTGTTAAGTGTTCATGAAAAATACAAAAACTGGTATCTGCAGAGCAGTGTGACTTCAGACAGAGTTGTTTTGCGTAGAAAATATGTGGCAAGTGTTTATTTTTAAATATTGGGCACTGTTATTAGGTATATATGATATTGGAAACACAACAGAAGGCTAAAAGCAACCTGTAATACACCACAACAACCAAAGGTTGGCTCAAATTAGCTCAGAACCACAACTTAAAGAGGGTGTTTTACTCAGTGTTGAATGCTGGAAACCATCTCGTGTTGCTTCCCAGTGATCAGCAGCTTTGTGACAGTGGTCACCACCACACAGGTAGTGCTGAGGGTGCAGGAGCAGTCAATGTAGGGGTTACAGGTGGCCAGGATCCTTTCAAATAAAGTTAAGTCTCCCGGGGGTCAAGGACCTTCCTTTTTATTTCGTGTGCCTTTGTCCTCATTCTTCTCTCTTTTCCCTGGTCCTTCAGCTGGGTGAGGTGAGAAGAGCAATTTCCAGGCAGCGTTTGCAGGTTGTTTTTATGAAACACCAATGTGAGAAAACTCCCGAATTTGACACAGGGAGGGAAGGTGGGGCAGGTTCATGGCTCTGAGGGTAATTCTGAGCCCCCCACCATGGGCCGTGTTTTCTTTGGCGGGAGCATTTGACAAGGCTGACATATTTATGTACAGAACTAGTATTTAGCTTGGAATTTTACACATATGAATGATGAACTAAACAGAACTCATTTATTTTTTTTCTTTCCCTCTGTAGCTTTTATTTTTCTTTTTTTCTTTCTTTTTTTTTCCTGAAATGTGAGGTTACATATTGCAGACAAGTCTCAGCATATCCACCCCATGCTTGACCACCAGAATTAATAACTAGCCACATTCCTTGATGATTCTGTAGGGATTGGAAGCTAGGCAGCCGAGTTTGCTATGCAAGAGAGTTAATAAAAATTTTCATTGCTGGAGGAAAGCTTATATACAGTAGTCTGTTTGTCCTGTATTTCAACCACCTGAGTCAGAGCCAAAAAAGCAATTGTCTACTACGTATTTCAAACAGATGCTGAGGGGTAAAAGGAGTGACTAGAATTCACAGCAATAAAATCCTGGCTCTTTAAGTTCCCTTGAAGGAAGTGAACCTATAAAATTTTTGCTGCTGACTTGTTTGTCCAGTTCTTTGAAGTATTTAACATTAATTTAGTCTGCAAATCATTGCCACCTCAATTTTTCATTGAAGTATCGAAGCCTGCTAAACACATAAAACACATAACCTTGGAGTGCACAAGAAAAAAAAAAGTGATTCCTTTAGCAGATATATTCATTTAGCAGTTATGCAGTTGAAAACTTCTTACTGGCGCTGGTGGTAGGGTATGCTGTAGGTATTTGCAGAGGAAAACTTTTTGAACAGGTTTATTTTTTTATGGCTGTTAATTTCACTTGCAGCAGGTAAGTGTATTTAAGTGGTGGTCTTCCACCCGTTTCCTCGCTGGGTTAATAACACCCATTGCTGCTCGGGGTCGGAAACCAAGGTGGGGTGCCAGGACGGTTGTGTTTGAGCAACGGGCTGTGCACAAACGGGTCGAGGTTGGAGCCGTTCAGGGGTCGATGTGCCCGTCCCGTGCTCAAGGCAGGGGCGGGAGGTGTGGGCTGGTCAGCACCCTTGATGCTGCGGAGGCTTTGTAGCCTTTTGGGCTGTGCACAAAATGAAAATCAGAACGACCCGATGATAATCCTGCTGGTACCAAGCAAAGATGAAGGGAGCGTTTCCCCCATACTGTGTCTTCCAAGCGGTCTCCGGGGTCAGACAGGCAAGATGTCCACGAGGGTCATTCTTGTTGCCTTTTTTGCAAGAAAAACTCAGATTAGTCAGTAAGTGGTGGATGCCGTGGCAGATGGCTGATGTTAGTTATTGCTATGGGATCCCGATCACCCCCCTGCCTTTTTTTTTTTAATCACATTTTGACTTCTTCCATCACAAGTTATGTTTCTCTCTTCTCCTGGACCTTGTGCCGTGGTTGATACAGAGAAGACCCCTTGGCCCACCGTGTGGGCTCCAGCAGAGCCGTGTCCTGCCCTGGTCCTGCCCACAGCGCTGCTGCTGGGACAGCACCTCTGACGGGAAGTTCAGAACGTGCCATCATGCCTAAATTGGAAAAAAACACCAACGCAGAGGGTGTCAATTGAAAACCAGCAGGCTGGGAGAGCGACTGTGCTGTAGTGGGAATGCAGCAGCCTCAAGGCCCTTTAAATGATTAGTGACACACTAGAGATACGTTAAATTAGCTTTTTTAATTGGTTCTTGAGTGTTACGTCTTAAAAGACCGTTCTTTGGAAGAAGCCAAGAGGATCCTTATAGTTGGGTTAAATATAAACTTGAGATGCAAAATGTGGCTCTGGGCCTGAACTTCTCCGAAGTCTGTGGAGTGTTTTGGGCTGGGGTGTTGGTGTGAGCCTTTCTCTCTGCACACGATGGTCTGGAGGACGTGTCCGCCTGTGAACCTGCAGCACAGCATCCATGCTCCCACCGGGGTGCTGGTGTTTTGGCCGCTTCCCTGCCGAACAGGGACATAGTGAAATGTTTCCGTACAGGTGTCTTAATGGTTGTTTAAAGATTAAAAAGAACATTATTTTCGTTTGTTTTCAGCACCAAAAATTGATTATGAGGGTTTACCAATTTTTAAATCCACTGATTATATCGAAGAGAGGACCAGAAAGTGTTTGAGCTTAGTTATGCTAGTAAGCAACCAGAGAGAAGGTTTTTTGCATCTAATTCTACTTTTAAATGTTCAAAACTCCTTGTCTGTTTGTAGTTCATGGATATTATTTCCAGTGTTGAACTCTTCTCATCTCTGTTACTTAGTTGCTCCGTCTATGAAATCCAGGTGGTGGGAAAGAGGCTTTTTAATTTCTTTGGTGGACTTTAAGATCATTTCAGAGGGGCTGTGTGTTGCTAGTAGTTTGCAAGCGAACTTGGGGCACAAACTTGATGAAGGATCGAGCCTTTGGCGAAACACTTAGTTTAATTCAAACACTTCTGGTTAAAACTTTTCTCTCCAGCCTGCATGGTCCCATATTTTACATTCACTCCCAGCATGGACTTCCTTTGCTCGAGGTCCCATAGGTAAGCCACAAAAGCAAAATATACTACAGGGCCTCATAGCAAAAGTTGTGAGTGCAAAATTCTAACTGTCCAGCTTAATTTTTTCATGGCCGTAGCACAATAGCCAGGATTGTGTTCTGGGTACGAAAGGGGCTGCTGGGATGACCCCATTAGCCTCCGCACAGGCAGCTTTGCCTGCTCCGTGGGCTGCAGTTTGGGCTGGGACTGAGCCGTGGCCGTTTGCGTGTCCCCTGCGTTGGTCTGAGATCATGGTGGTGACGAGTTCGCGCCGAGAGGCAAGAGCCGCTGTCACCCATAGAGCCGCGTTTTGTGTCTGCCTGCTGGGGAGCAGCTGCAGGCGGAGGAAACCGATAGGGATAATGGTGATGCTGGATGGGAAAAGAGGGTTTTTGAACCTGAAAAGGGCTGTTTATGTATCATAAACCGCTTTTCGATGTCGTAAAGTCTTTGAAAGCAGCCCCTCTGCCTCCTCTTTGGTCTGTGCAGCACCAAGCGTCCGAGTTAGCTCTGCGGTAACAGCAGCAGCTCAGTATGGTTTTTGTAGCACTCGGGGGGAATAGGGAAAATTTTGGGAAAAAAAAAATCTCAATTGGCTAACAAATTTCAGCATTTTTTCAATTGTATGCTAACTCCTGAGCAGCAGGCTGGCATCTTCAGAGTGTTGAAAAATGCTGTGAATTGGTAATTATGAATTACAGCAGGAGATCAGTTCAGCTCAGTGTTTCCAAAGCCTCAGAGATCAGAAGGTGCCAGTGAAAAAGATAAAGTATCGAGTGGCAGTGAATATGCCAGACTGCCTGAAACTTAGTTTTGCTGTCTAGTTTGAGGGAAAAATTGTCATTGCTGAATTTTCTAGAGGGGGAAAAAAAACCAGGATGTGGATAACATTACTGTTGAGGCATAGACTATTTCCAGGAAAACTAACAAAGATGTGAAAAGATTGCTGAGGTGCTTTTAGATTTTTATATTTCTGTCTGTTTTATCTTAGTTTACCTGATAGAGCAGTAATTAAATGAAGAAAAGCAGTATGAAGCAGCAAGCGGGCAGGATGAAGTATGGCTTGTCCTTTCGTAATTTTCCACTGAACACCGAGCGATACAACCATATACATTTTTTTAAGCTGTGAAAGAGTGTATTTCCCTTTTTTGTGCTCTCTTCAGCTGTCATTTCCAGGAAATAGCACTGTCAGATGATATATATGTGTGTCACGCTTCAGCCCTGTGCGGGGGGGTCAGCACACCCCCGGTTCAGCGCCGCGAGACGGGACCCCCCGCGTTTGTGGTTGACCTCGTGGGTGCTGTGCAGTGGTTTGGGGTTGGAGTTGTCTCCCAGGTGAGAAGCTCGCAGGCCTTTGAGAGCATCAGTAGATAAGGGTCGGGATTTTGAAGCAGTGGAAATCGAGGGAAGCAGAGGATTTGCGAGCACGCGTGGTGCCCAGGCATCACCTCCAGCTGCTCAGAGGGTCCCGGGAAGAGTGAAGTTAATCAGCAGTAGAAGTGGTCTAATATTAAGATGGCAAAAACCTCCTTTGCTTTGCCAAGCTCTTACCCAAGGAGGAGGGACAGTCTTTGCTGGAGGGCAGCTCGTCTGTCTAGGGTGTATCTAGTGAAAATTGAAGATGCTTTTCACCACTTTCAAAATCCTTTCACCAGTTCCCCAGATTATTGGCAAAATAAAGCTTGGTGGCAGATTCCTTACAACTCTCTTCCCCTTCTGCATCAATTATGTGTCTCTGTGAGGCAGAGCTTTACCCGGCTCCCCTTCAGTTCTCTCTTCTGGTTGCTCCCAAGGGAAAGAGTCTCTTGGTAATAGGAGCTACATCAGTTCAGAGAAGAATACAGTTTTGTTCCCTTCTCAAATGACATATGACTATCAGGCATCTCGTGAGTTCTCTGAGTGGGCACATGAATTGAACCTTTTAGGAGTCTCGGTGATTAATGGCCTGATGGGTAGGAAGCAGACACTCCTTACAGGTCTTGGGGATCTGCCTGGTGGAATTAAATAGCTGCCATGTTAGCGATGCCCTTTTACCCTTCTGAGCTCTCCTGCGAGCATCAACTAGTGCCGCATGAAAAAGGAAACTACGTTCACCACAGGGTGGGTTAGGGGATTTTTTTACTGTTGTTTTTGTTGCCGGTGTGGTGCTACGTGGGTTGTTTTTTTTTACCACGCGAGCACAAGAGCTGTTTTAACCAGCCCTGGTAGGTAGGGTTGTTCCTTGCAGCGTTATGAAGGGTCGTGGACTCTTCGGCGTGGCTGCGGTCCTTGTGTCTCAACCTGGCTTCTGAGGAAAAGTCTGTAGTGCTGCCGGTGTCTGCGGATCCCGGTGCCAGTGTCAAGTGGGGATTTTTTCCTAATATGGACAGTAGCCCACAAGGAACTGGATGAAGTCCATCAAACTAACGTTGCCAGCAGCTAGTAGAAAGTTTGGCTGTGCTCTGCTTGGACCAGCCCTGAGTTAGAGACCAGAAGGTAAAAGGCTTTTTTTGCTCCATTCCTTGGTGTCGTGTAGCCAAGGCTAATGTATGAAAAGCACAAACCCAGGGGTGCTGACAGGAGGTGATGCCTGTTCACCAGTTCCCAGTGCAGATAGCTGTACACTCATGGCTTTTGCAAGATGAAGCATTTTTGCTTTGTTTTGTTTTGTTTCGTTTTCCCCCAAAGCAAGCTCAGAGCGGGACCAGAGCAGGTGCTGCCGTGCTTCTCCGGACCCATCCCCTTTCTAATTTTTTGGGACATAGGCCCTCCTTTACTTTCTGGCCTAATGCTGCTATAGTGCAAGTGTTTCCACTCACAAAACTTCCACTTGTTTTAGTGTCGACAGTGTGAAATTTGTGTATATAAATTTTTGTCTGAGTACTCCCTGTAACCCATGCTTCAAACTGGCAGTGACAGCTAATTCCTGATCAGCAGTAAGTGCTAGGTTTGTTTCTAAGGAAAATATCGTGAAGCAAGGGGAAGATTTGCTGGTTTGTGGGTTTTTTTTTTAAAGTTTGCTGTTCTGTATTAGACATAGACTGTTTTTAAACATCAGCATGTGTTCTTCTGCTTTGATGTTTTCAGGAAGAGGATTCTGCCTCCCACTTTAACCAAAGTCCCATGTTCCTCTTGTGTTGTTTTATGTTGCTAATGATGTTGCTTACTCAAATAAATACGTATGTGCGTGTACATTTAAAACGCAGCATTCCCCTTCAACGCACCACTGAAACATAACAGAACTGATCTTCTCTAGTGATCTCATGTTTTGAAATGAAAATGGGTTCTCCTTATCTTCTCATAGCCCCTTTGATCCCTTGCCTGTGGGTGTGTGGTGGCACTAACGACAGAGGACCGGGGAAGCCTCGGCTTTGCGTGGCATCATTAGCTCCAGAGCATCAGCAGCATCCCGCTGAGGAGCGGCTGCGTTCCCCGTACGCTGGGAGAGCGACCGGCTTCCCCGCAGGTCCCCCTGCGCACACCGGGCGTTTGTGCGATGATTTTCCCATTTCCCAGGGACCTTTACAGTGTCTTGGCAGTGGGAGCATCCCTGGTCTTGTCCTTCCTCTGGGTAGCGCACAGCTCCAAGGACTAAGCTGGGGTTCATCTGTGCAACCGGCCTGTATCCAGGCTGGGAGTTGGGGCTGTTCATTCAGTCCATTGGGGCTGTTCATTCAGTCCAAGGTGTGTCACTTGTAGCTGGTCGCAAGTGATGAACCGAATAGCCTGAACCTTTCTGGCAGGGCTCTGCATGCAAGTACTGCCGAAACTGTTCT
This sequence comes from Pampusana beccarii, assembly GCA_013399365.1. Classification (NCBI taxonomy): domain Eukaryota; kingdom Metazoa; phylum Chordata; class Aves; order Columbiformes; family Columbidae; genus Pampusana; species Pampusana beccarii. The sequence continues at coordinate 961,250 of VWYH01008138.1, read as the reverse complement.
CAGTGATGAGTCAGTTACTTTTTTTCTCTCTTATATATTTTTTTAAATGACGAGTATGCAGCTAGTGCACCCATTAGGGTGCGCGGAGGGATGGCATAGAAATGAGGATACACATGTGTATGGATCAGATGCTGAAGAGCAGCGTTCTTGTTATAAATATAGCTCGGCTGTGTTCTGTCTTACATTTCAATTTTATAATCTGTTCCAGAAGATTGGGACAAAAATACCGTAGTGTAAGAGAGCATTACTTTCTGGGTTCTTCAAATAATAATTCTTAGTAAAGAAACTAGTAAATAAACCTTTAAAGATGGGCAAGATGACATCTTCCCTAGTTCTAGGAATTGGACTTGGAGTATAGATTTATGAAAGGTAAAATAAAGGACAGGTAGAAGCAGGAGCAGAACTATATGTTTGTTTTATTTTTTATTTTTTAGTTTATTGCTAAAACGTATGAATTGTCCTTTTTTGTTTGTTTTATTGGTTTGATTATATATGATCTATCTTTCCATGTATACTTTTTAGACCTGGTGGGGCCCACTGTGATTAAATGTTTGCTTTGAATCCATGTCCAGCGTGTTAACTTTTCACAGTGGAGAGTTGTTAAATACATTTTTATACAAGAGAAAGGGGAAAAAAAAAGGGGGGGGGGGGGGGTGTTGGAAAGAGGAGATTGTTAAATGTATGGAAACCCTTACTGGCTGAATTATATAACTGAATTCATTCAACATGCTCGGTGTATCTTGTTCTCCTTTCAGTATTGCCGCTCTGTTCATCACCCCTTTTAGTGCTTTAGGCATATGGCATGCAGTACATCCAGGGAAGTGTCAACAATATGGCATATGTTATACATACTGATCTTGATACACCGTAGAAAATAATGGGCCTAACTTTAAAAGGCACGGTGCTAAGAATAGAGCGTGCTGCAACATGCAGACAGTGAATCCGCCATGAATGTCATGTTTGAAGACAAAAAGAGCTGTATTTTTCGTGACTTTTGTGGCTTGGTTTGTAATTCTGGCATGACTGGAAATTAAAAATATGATGGTCAGATGTATACAGGCTGGATCTTCACCCACCTGACGCTGGTGCCCCGCACCCTGTGGAGACTGGGGGGTCAGCACAGAGACGGTGGGTGGGAGAGGTGGGACCTGCCCACCCGCTGCTTCGGTCCCCATGTGAGTGGGGTGGGGACAGGCGGGGACACGTGCCACCAGCACCCATCCACGGGAAGAGGGACGGGGACACAGGCTGGCCCAGTGCCTTTCCAGGAGTCACTAGAGGGTCGCACAAGCTCACCACTCATCTCTGTCTCGGCACTGAAAATTATCCCGTGCCAGCAGGTCACTGCGCTCGCCTTAAAACCGCAGTGGGGGGGATGTGTCTTTCCAAAGACTCTTCCAAAGACCTGGCTGCGAGATCAGGGCTCTCATCTGGACTCTGAAGAGTAAAATGAAGGTGAAAGTCTCTGTTTCTCATTTCTGGATCCTAGACTTAGCTCTCCGTTTCGCAGCGAACCTTTTGTCCCAGGAACGCTCGTTTTTAAATTAAAAAAAATTTAAAGAGAGGGTCCTTTGAAACACTCACCCTGAAAATTGTTCCGGGGAGTTTCACCTTTAAAATAAATTATTCATAGCTCATATAGGTGTATGTGTATGTCACTGTTGCTGGTTATTGTGCTGCGTTGGCCTGGCTCGAAGCTGTAACATCTGAAGTGCAGAGAAGCAGTGACTGGAGAAGGAAATCTCTTCTTTCCAACAAAGACCAAATATTTGTCTGTTATCTCTATGGCCATTTTAGCGATTCTTGATATTCTCAGAACTGCGCAGATCACCACACAGATAAAGTAGAACAACAAAATATTTGTTTTTAATCTTTGTTGAATGCTGAACGTTTTGTGCATGTTTATGAGGGTTAAACATTAATAGCAGATGTTGTTAATGAATAGAAGGTTCGAGCCAGCTTCTGAGACCTTTTAGTTAGTACATGAATTTTCTGGTTGATGACAATACTTGTAACATGCCTAATTATGAAGCAGTGTTCTAATCAAGCCTTGAATAACTGAAGAATTTCCCCTCCTCTTTTGCGGTTATTTCAGTGGCACACACACAGATCGCTTCAGTGCCTGCGCTTATTCTTACTGTTTTTTTTTTTCTTTTCTTTTCTTAGAACATTCATTGAGGTTTTTTCCCCCCAAGAAGCACATTTATTTACGCTGAACACGGGCGCAGGACTGCGCAGGCACAGGCGGCGCTGCGCGCGTCCCCTCTATCCCATCCCATCCCATCCTGTCCCCTCCGTCCCATCCCATCCTATCCCATCCTATCCCATCCCATCCCATCCCACCCTTTTCCCTGTCCCAACCAGGCTGCAAAGCAANCCATCCCATCCCATCCCATCCCATCCCATCCCATCCCCACCAGCCGCTGAACTGGTGCCAGCCGCTGGACTTGTTGTCCCAGTTTGTCACGCTCCCAGGTGAAGTACGTGAAAGTGATTATAGGTAATAAATATCTCTTTTTTTTTTTTTTTTAACTTATTGCAGAGGCAGTTTTTCCCCTGTTAATGAGGGTAATTTGACTTGGTTGAAGGATTGCAGTTCTTAAGAATTAATGCAGCAATCCAATTCAAAGATTTAAAGAGATCTAAGATTTTTCACAGGTCGTGTGCTAGTGAATGTGCTCCTATCACATAGCAGCTAATGGACTTGAACAACAGTCTGTCATTTACTGTTACCTCAGTGTATAGCAGCTTTGCCCTTGATAGCAAGTATACTTTCCCAGCAGTGCAGGTTATTTAGGAGTGCGGTATATTTGTAACACTTTTAAGAGACAGTATCCTATTTCTACCAGCCCTAATTACTGGATAAAGCGAGGTTACCTTTCTGACTTTTTAATTATGTGTTTGGATGCTAATCTGTGCGAGCCTGAAGTATTTTATGCTCTAATAGCCGAGCCCTCATTTTTTTTTGTCTTTATGTATACACATATATAAAATAATTTCTGTATTGCGTTGTCCCTCTATCAATGCACAAAGGTTAATTACATAAATATGGAAGTGTTAGGCACTAGTCTTCATAAGGTCCCATTATTTTTAGGGATGCGTTATTACCTTTTAACAGTGTTTTGTAATGACTTATTTGTAAATGCTGCTGGAAATGCTCTAATTTCTTGATCCAATTATGTTCCTGGATATTAAAAATCCTATTTTAAGGTAATTAGAAGGATTCTCCTCTGTTTAAACGTGTGTTCTCTAGACAGTGTCACTCTATACTCTGCACACAGGAACCTTTGTTCCTTAATTAGAAAAAGGACTAGAGCTCATTAATTGTGGGTACAAAGTGATGTCTGCTCAAATGGAGAAGCAATAATACACTTTAAATAACGATTGATCCTACATTTTAAGTCTTATACTATTTCGTACCGTTAGTGATAAATAAGCAATATATAATGCAGGTTCCAAAGCATTGTGTTCGGATTTTTATTGAGAGATCTCTTTTTGCAAGGATAAACCTCTGTCGGGCACAATAAATAAAGGATGGATGGTACATACACAGTATCTGCCATTTAGAAAAGTCAGCATTTGTCAACAGTCGCACCATAGTGATAGCTGAGATACTGGAGTTAACTCCACCCCATACCTTAGAAAATGGAATAATTGTGGTAGGTGTGCAGTCAAATGCAGTTTGCATCTTGGCCTTACAGAGCTATTATTGTGATGAAAAGAATGTTTTAATTACGGCTCGCGAGCAGGATGAGTTCTAAACGTTTGAGTATTTTGCAGGGTGTTACTTTGGAGGATGGAGACAAGTGTACTTTGTCCTCTGAATTTTACCATCGCCCTGCCATCCCCTTGGGTGAGGGAGGACACAGCTGGGGAAGTTAAACCCGAAAGGCTGGTGTTTGTGCGATGGGCACAGGGCAGGGGCTGGTCTGAGATACACACACATCACCCAAAGGCAGGGCGAGCTCCCAGCCGGGGCTGTTCCCAAAACCCAGCGGCCGGGGCGGGACAACGGGACCGCATCTCTGCGTTTGGAGTTTGGGTCTTTTGTCATCTGAAGCTTTCCAAAAGTCGGGGCTGGGGAGGGAGGGCAGCTTGTGGGGATGTGCGTGGGGGGCGATGCCCCTGGGGCTGCCCAGCCCGTGTCTCCAGCTCCTGCACCATCCCCGCCGTGCCCGCTCCTCTCCTCGCCCCATTGGCCTCACAGGCTTGAGAGAGAGAAGGCCAGTCTGATTTTTCCAATGGAAACCCGCTTTAACACGGCGGAGCGTTTCCTACCTGAAGAATAGGAAAGTTGAATATCTCTTTCTTGTTTTTCCTGCTTGTTTTTCCTTTTCGGTAATCGAAACGGTGCACGCTGGAACACAGGGTATACATTTCACTCAAGGCATATCGGCACTGAAAGAACCCCAGAAAATGGGGATTTTCTTGGTTTCCTTCTCTGCTGTATTCCTCTTGGTGGGAAAGAAAAATAGTTTTTAAAAGATAAAAAACCTGTTCTTCAATTGACTATGCAAAAATCTTATTGCGGTATTTATTCCAAACCTGCACACATAATGTTCAGTCAAGGAGAAAACAGCAAAAAACAGTTGTTGATGGACTTAGCAGAGAACTGGATTAAATAAGCATTAGTCTACTGAAGCTGATTACAGGAATATGAAAATGCAGTATCTTAATGGTACATATTTTCATGTGGCAGCTCAGTTGCCTTTCATTTTGCAGCTAATATGTCTATTCTTATGAGTCATTTACTTCTTTAATTACCTTTTGCAGGCAAGGCACCATGGTATATTAATGTGAATGATTTTTACTGCCAGTTTATCATACAATGCCCCAGAAGTTGAAAGGCGTAATTGACTTGGAAGAGCAGCTCATGAAGGAAACAATATTTAGTTGACAGTTTTCCTTGTACTCTCTGTTGACGTTTATGAGTTTACACTATGCTAAAGGAGTAATAAACACAATTTTCTTTCAATAACAGGAAAGAGTCGCTTTTAAAATACATTTGTGGAAAACAGATTCGTTCATTTCTTGAATAATATAAAATAATGTGTTTCCAGTGATGAGATGTATATAAGATTGTCAATTGAATTAAACCTCGGAAGGTGCATTTATAACCTGCCTTAGAGCGTTAAGAGATATTAGGGTGCACATGAATCGAATCAATTTAATGAATATTTAAATTATACACAGATTTGGATAAATCATATTCAGATCTGTGTGCTAGATTATTTGGCGGCCTTCTCTTGCCTTCGAGTGTGAAAGTTTGAAGTGGGAATTTGAGGGACAGGGGCTCTGTTTCTGGAGATGGAAAAGCACTCGTCAGAAAGCTCTTGATAAACCCTGATTGGGGGATCGTGGTTGAAACTTTCTATAGCCTCCCTGAAGCCACAGGCTTGAGGAAGGTTTAAAATCAGCTTTTCAATCCGTCAAAGTCCATTTTCTTCTGGAATGCTGCTTTTATTGAAATGACCTTGTCAAATTGCAAATTGTTTTTTTTTTTTTTTTTTCCCAAGCATCCCCAGGACTGTGCCCAGGTACGATTAATCATCCCATCCCGCTTTAATTAATTTAAAGGCACACAGGGCCGGGGTGGGAGCGAGGAGCCGGCTGGCGCGGCCAGCTCTTCCCCGCTCGGCTTGCAGGGAGTTAAACTTTTCACAGTTTTCCCCGATTGTTTGCAGTTCAACCCTCCGCAACATAATGAAAGTTTTCTAGCCATCTGTTGTTAAGCTGGCGGTGAGCAAGGCCAGTATATCCAAACAAAGTGCTGGCCTGCTGTAAACTGAACCTGTCAGTTGAGCATAGCTGGGCTGACCCCCGGGCGCGGGGCAGCGCCGTGCCAGGCACTGGCTGCCGGCTCCGCTTCCCGGGGAGCTACTTCGGGGGACCCTGTTTACTTTTTCCACTTAGCGTTCCTCCCACAGGCTTGAACTCGTTTATACTAAATCTTTACATTGACACTGTGCCTTTTTTTTTTCCCCTTTTTTCTATTCTGAACTTTTTTTTTTTTCCCTCTCTCTCCTGGGGGATACCCAAAAAAACCCAAAAATCTATTAAACCCCCCTGGCTGCTGGAATTTGAGCTTTTTGGAGGGGACACGGGGCAACCGCTCGGTCCCTGTGTGTGTGTGCGCCTGCGAAATTGTCTCCCGACAGAAAGAGGCATGTTCCCAAGTATCCCAGCTTGCTTTCCAGCTCCTATTGTTGCCTTTGTTCTGTGTTATTTAAGATCAGTTACTCATTTGCTTCTGAGGATTGGGAATAACAGGCAAGGTAGAGCACAGCAACCGGCCTTCATTGTCTTCCTGCGATCCGCGGTTGCATCCAGAAGTGGCTGGAGCAGCTTTCCTCCCGCTCCTGTTTGCTCTGCCTGGGGGGGCTGTGGTGCTTTCAGTATAAGGTACCAGAGAATTTCCAACTTTCTGAGCAGAATTGCAAAGATCAGGTCAGAAATGCCCTTTATGTGTGGGGCCGGGGGTGGTTTTCATTCTCCTTGGTACTAAATAAGCGCTGGTTTGGCCTCCCCTCTTCTGCCTCTGTGCGTTTGTGCTTTTTCCAGTCTTGTTCCTAAGATTGCCTTCTCTTTTTCCTTCCTACATAAATGCTGCTTTATTTATTCCTATTTGTCCGGGAGGTAATATGTCATTCCCCTGCTAATATTCACCCAAGCAAGCAATTTTAACCTTTTTTTTTAAGATTGGCAACAAAACTCAAAGCGCCTGTGCCAGGAAAGTGAGTATTAGGTATTACCTGTTTCCAGTGTTTGTTTTTTGGACTAGACTTACAGTAAATACCTTTATGCTACTGCTACTGCCAAAATCACTCTTTTTGCTTCGTTTTCTACTCTTGTGCTATACCTGCTCGCGAGTCTTTGGCTGGTTTCAAGCATGTTTTACTTACCTCACGGTTCTTGGAAAGCAAAGCTGGTTCTCAGTGACCCCAAATGCTGCAGTTCTCCGTCAGGAGGAGTTTTGCCTGAGGAATTGCTGCTGAATTTGTGCCGTGTGTGAAACCAAGCTGCACCTTTGAAAAAGCTATCGCAGCCGGCCTGTATCTTCACAGTGTGTAGCAAATGTACTGGAAGCTCTGGAGAAGCAGTAAAAGTCATTAGAAGTTGTATTTGCCTTTCCAGAAGACCCCAGCAAGGGCTTGTGGTGGTCCTTGCCAGGAGGGTGCGTGCCCAGATTGGGGATGCAGGGATGCTGTGTTTCAGGTTACATCCCTTACCATGCGTTTTCTGGGCAAAAGGAGTATGACACTGGTGAAACCCGCTCAATTTTAGGTTAAAATGACTGCACTTCGCTAGGAAACTCCATCCAGCTCTAATCTGTTTGTAAGGTGACTGACACATAAAGTGCTTTTTGTTTTAAGGTGGAGGGAAATGCGTTCAGGATAGAGTTTCTGGTATAAATGTCAGGTGCAACGCAGTGCGTGCTCACTCAAAAAGTCAAGCAGATAACCTTGGCATTTAGGGACGCTGCCTTGTATAAAATGAAATTGTATTTTGTTTTTAAAAAGGAGGGCTACATTAAGAGGTCACCTATTAGCTGTGTTTTTGCTAGCTGTCTGAAACTCAGCTCTACTGTCTATTAAACTCAAACCACTGTGTAAACATTCCTGTGTTGTTCCTGGTCTCTACAATGGCCAAGGGGATCGGGTTTCACCTGCCTGCACATCTTCAAGCAATTAGAGCAATTAGCTTGAAGCCATTTCACATTCAAGGTCTACTGTGACATTCAAGTCCAGAAGAAGTCTAGGGGAAAAGAAAAAAGGCTGTAGAAGGGCCACTGTGCAGCAAACACACATAAAATAACCTGCGGGAGGGTTTTTGGGCTTACAGTGACTTCCAAATGCGGCCGGGAGGCTTTGTAGCGGGCATGCAAAGTTGCTGCTGCAGAAGGGAAAAGATAAAGCACCTAATGATCCTTCAAATTATACCCAAGTTTTGCCTGTTTTGCACTGGGAAGGGCGGGGGAGGAGGTAGAAATAGCAGCATGATTTGGAATGATATTTGTGTGAAGTAATACGGTGTTGATCTTATTTACTGACATTTCTCCTGGCATGGAGATCGTATTTTTCTTCTCATTTAGGTGGGGATTTATATTTGGTGTTTACATTGTAAAACTGCACTCATTCTGGCTAATGTATCCGTTACAATGACATTCCGTGTAGAGTTTAGTGATTCCAGCAGTAAGTCTTGAAAGCTGCTATTTTTTAAAAGGTTGGAGCAGATTAGTGGTGACCTTAAAAGATTAAACTAGTACAGTTTAAAGATAAATAATCAGCCTTTAGCACATTAGATAGCTACATAAGCATGACAGAAGGTGACTTTCTTACAACAGTTTCAGAATCCAGGAAGCGTTTTTATATTTGTAACTTGACTAAGGCAGGGAACGGTGTTTTGCAGAAAGCGAGACATAAACTGGTTGCACCACTTCAAATTGGTTAATACAGTTTTAAATCCACAGTTTTCCTGTTGGTTTTATTATGCAGAAGAGGCTAATTTTAAAAGCTACGCCTGCTGCAAAAGAAGATCTTTCTTTGCTGTCCCGGAGGGTGTTCTTAATCAGAAATAACCGCAGGCTAAATTATAATGTGGAATCCTGCTGCCCTTTAACCTAACACTGCTGCTCGTTCAGTGTTTGTTAACAAACAGCTCTAAGTACAAAATTGTTTGAGAATTACTTTTTCATTATATTTGCTGACTTCAATTAGAATAAGAAGCTTATTTGGGGAAGAAAAATTAAAAATGTATGGGTTTCTAGCGAAAGTTGCAGCAATTGTTTCCCGGCAAGTGCCATCTCCTGTATGTATCTGCGGACTCCGTGGCACGCGTAATTCAATTTAAATAAAATTACCTTCCGAACTAATATTTCTGCACCAGAGAAAGAGGCAGAGCTCCAGAGCATCCCACGACTCAGCCCTTTGAAAGGTGCAGGGGCTGAGCCCAGGGTCCCCTTGGCCTGGCGGGGGGATGCGGTTCCCGTTCCCTAACGAAGAGGCACCGGTTCCCATTCCCTAACGAAGAAGAGGCACCGGTTCCCCATCCCTGGGCTGCTTGGGAAGGCTGGGCCAGACACAAGCGGCACAGCGTCCTATTTTTATTTCTCTTTGAATAACACGTAATTGAAATGTACGCTCGGCAAATTAATTGGTGAGTTGAAGGTAAGAACTGCTGAGTTAGTAGAGATGGCACAAGCCCCCCTCTTTTTTCCCCCTTAAGTTTACGTGCTGGAGCGGAAACGCCGTGTTACTCAGAAAGGAGGTGATGCCTCTGTAGAGCAGACCTCTCCTTTTTTTCTTTTTTTTCCTTCCCCTAGCTTAGTCTTCTGTTTCTATGATCTGCCTTTTGAACTGTTTTTGTGGCTGATCAGTTCCACCTAATATGTCTCTTGATTTCTGCCATTGTAATACTCAGACGACATGCTGTTCTCTTCATTTTTATAAGCTTTAGATGCTCCTGCCTGTCATACTCTGGCGGTTTATCTTCAGCGTCTGGATTTGCTTTCAGACTTGCATGTCTATCAAGCTGCTGTTGCTTTGAATGTGAGATCAAAAGAAGATGAATTCCAGTAAAAAATTTCCTTGTATGAAGAAAAGATTGGGGGCCTATGTAAACATCCCACTGACAGCTCCCAATGAGTTATTTTAGCAGAGCATTAGCACCCAGAATGACAGACAGTCCAAGACTACATGCTAAATAACAAATCAGTCCCTTCGGTGGCAGCAGCACGTTGCCACAACAGCAATACATTTTCTAAAGGAATCCTGTTCCTCTTTTTTATTGAATATGGCTGTTCGACTGCTCGTCTCTTCACAAGCTGCCTCGGAGTGCCAGCCCCTGTTTACTTTTTCTTGACAATATCTGTGTCATGTCACCACTATGACAGAAGACAGGGCTTCGATAATTGGGTGGGGAGACGGTTAGTTAGTCATCTTGAGTTAAATAGGTAGTTGGTTTTAGGGAGGGGAAGGAGACGGCGAAGAAGGGAAAGCATCTGTCTGAATGCTGAAGGCAAGCTTTCCGGGATGCTGGATGTGAGTCTTGCGCCCAAGACAAGTTGCGTTTTTTGGGTGGTTGTTTATATCTCAGTTCACGCAGTTAGAGAAAATACCCCTGAAGCCCGGCCAGCCTCAGCAGCCAGTTTTAAGAGCAAGTTACAGCACTGCAGAGGGAAGCAAAGTCAAGCTTGGCTGAACTTCTGTGCAAATATGATTTTGCCTAGATGCAGAAGCGCGGTGTGCTTTTTGCCGCTGTTTGGTCTAGTTGGGGACAGAATTAGTTCTGCGTGTTTCTAATTACAGACGGGGAACTTAATAGCGCAGAATTGCTAGGTTTGTTTGCGCCGGGTGTCGTGCTAAACCCAACTTTTGAGATTACCTGCGAGCTCCGGCCGATCTCGCCCCTTCGCCAGGGAAGAATTAGGGCAGGAATGCTTTGCGGTTTCTTTGTCATTTAGGAAAAGCAGAGGTTGCTACTGTGGAGGCAGAGCCCGGGTGGCTGCCGGCGAAGGGCAGCGCTCCAGCGGCTCCTCCAGCCCCGCTCCGGCTGCTCTGCACTTCCTGTTTATTCAAACATCTTTTCACCATTCTGCGGCCCCCGCTTCACAGAAACAGCCAGAAACGCATCTCCAGCGCGAAGACGGAAGTCTAAAGGCAGACAGTAAGAGCTCACTCTGTTAAACTCTTCATTTTCTCTGCGAGCGCTGGCGGAGAAGGAGCGCGCAGGCAGCGCTGAACTTTTAGCTCGCTGCCTTGCGCGGGCAGCTTGGCAGTGCAGGAGGGGGGAATGGCTTGGGTTTGAAGAAAAAGAAGGCGGTTCAGGTTGTTTACTGCGGTGTTGACAACCGGGGTGGGTTTTGTGGCCCAGCTTTGGAGGACTGGGTCCTCTGTCGGGGCGCCCGTCGCCTTGCAGCGTCCCCGTGGAGCGGGAGCAGCTGTGTGTCACCGTCCCTGCCGCTCGCCGGGTGCTGCGGCTTCTGCTCGCACTTGCACAATTAGCAGAAAAGCAAAAAAAAGCAAAAAAACACAATACAGCGACCCCCCCCCCCCACCAAAAGGAAACGTGGCTGCTGTTCTGGGCAGCAGAAGAGAGGTGCAAGCCCGCCGAGTTGCTTTTTGTTTTCCGCAAATTGTTTGCGTCGTAGCTCTGGCACCGCTTGCGAACCAGCCTCGCTAATATTTGTACCAATTTCATGCTAATAAAAATCAGGCTGCTGAGACAAGCATGGCTATTATCTCATTCATATTACTATTGTTTAGACCTGTGGTACTACAAAAGGAAAGAGAAAGCGTGCTCACGCCGGGTAATGGTTGTTAACTTCTCACGTGAGGGATTTTCTCTGCAGTTTTTCAGTATTAATGATTGTTGTATGAATGGTCTTCAGGGGTTGTTGGAAGATAGTGTAGATCCTCTGGGTAATCCGTGTTGCAACACGTATGCTGGATTTTTCCCTCTCTGTTCAAGTGACTTAAAAACCTACTCGATATTTCTCGGTTGTTTCTTCCCCCCTTGCAAGTCCACTGGAATAGAATAGCAGGTAACTTGGTTTTGGTGAGTGTTTGTCGTGCTCATATAGTGTGAGACTAAGAGAAAATGGGAAATCTGCCGCCTGCCCTGTGGTGAAAGCGAATCCTCCTCAAGGCTTTTCCTGCCTCTCTGAGATCCAAATACACTTTAAAATTTTAAACTGTAAACCCCCATCTTCCTAGAAAAGAGAGTGAGCGAGAGAGAAGTCAAGCTGTGTGTTCAGCCAAACCACAAGTACAACAAACATATTTTTAAAATATATTGCTAGTCTGGCTTTTTAATGTTCAGAAGTTGTTCTACTTTGCAGAAAAAAAATGGTGTTTGCAACTGCCTTAAGGACAATTTGTTTAACAGTAGGAGTAATTGCATGGGGAAAATGGAAAGAGTGACTGAAGTTATTTACTCAGATGTTAGTGTAGGTGTGGGGCAGAAAACTCGCTGTGGGAACAGTGGGCTGCTTTTCTTGGTATCTTAGTCTATTTGATGACCATCAAATTTCCCAGCTCACTGGTTTTGTTTTTTCTGGATGGCATGTTTGATTATTTATCAGAAGGGAAAGGGAGTAGCTGAAGCAAATAAACATGTGACCGAGCTGTGTTTTGTTTTCCACTCAGAAGGCCGTGCCCTTTAACAGATATACAGAAAATAATAAACGTATTGTTTTATGATAAAAGGAAATTACGTGTGTCATTTTCTTTAGCAAGGCCATTAACCCCTTGTGTCCGGCGGTCTCCGCCTTCTGGCAGCTTATTGGGTTTGCAGCTGGGAATTAAAGGCACTCAAAGCCCCCTCTTGTGTGGAGCGTTTCCATGGATTACTGCTTCACCCCTTTGGATTTGCTGGATTTATTACGTAGTCATTTCTGCCTCAGCACATCCCTGGTCCTCTCCCCGGTCCTACTCGAGGTACGATTGACTAAATGAGCAGCACTTTGAATTAGTAGAAGAAAACCCTGAAGAGCGCTGCTGGGATCTTTTTGTGCGGCTGATACTGGTGTCTGTGCAGCACGAGGGGTTGCAGCTGTATTTGGTCTGTTACAGATGGTGTCAGTTTATGTGATTCTTCTTTAAATGCCAGGTGTCTAGCATGTAGCGTGTAGTATTTCCTTTGTAAAACCAGCTTAGGACAATGCTCATTATCTTCCCTAAAAAAAAAAAAAGAGAGAGAGGAAAAAAAAAGAAAAAAACAACTATAAACTAAATCACTGTCAGGAAGTAAAATACAGGTTTGCCTCATCTCTGGGAAGCATGTTGCATGCTTTAGCTGCTTTTATGGGATTAAAAGAAACAAGTTAAGACTGTCATGCACATGAAAGGAAACCGAGATGTGGTTTGTTTCACATTGTGCAGGTGGGTATAAATTTAATAGACTGACTTGCTTTCAAAATCTCTCTTTGTCTCCCGGAATCGCATGTCAGTTCCAGCGCGCTGATGAGCTCCGCGGTCCGTAATAGCGCCTGACTGCCGCTGCCCCGCAGGTGCCGGATCGGCGGGAGGGTCGTCCTCCTCCTCGGGGATGTCGGTTCCCTTTATAGGGGAAAAAAAATAAAAAAGAAAAGGAAAAATTGCCTGGTATCTTGAAGTTGTGTTCAAGTGTGTGCATCGCTGCCAGGAGGAGGCGGCGGATGCTTGACCCACTGGCTCCAGGGGGAGGTCAGCGCTCGGTGGGAGCCCAAATGGGTGGCAGGGACTGAAGCTGCAGGTTTAGTTTTGAGGGAGGTAAAAATGGCAGTCGAAATACCAGGGAGAGGAAGGGCCGGTGAAATAAGGACCTGAAACTTCAATGTGGTGCATAGAAGAAAGAGGAAATGAGCGGCTTGAGGCCAGGTGACGAGGGCAGGGGCTGGCGTGGGCTGTCCCTGTCCCGGGGGTGGGTGTCAGCCGGGTGGGATGGTGGTACCCAAGAAGGCAGAGGGGCAGGAGCAGTTGCATCCAGTTGGACACGGTCTCTCCAGCCCTGGCTGCCATCCTTGGGCCAGTGAAGGACAGTTAGAGGACCCATCCATTGGGGAAAGTTTCCTCCTGCTCGCCTCGGGCAATTCAAGGTTGGCTGGTGCCCTGAAGCATAAGCATTTGTACCCTAGTTTGTATTTTTATCTTTCCAAAGGTAGCTGTAAATGCTCTCATTACTATCTGTGCAAGTGTCTAATCCTTTCTTTGTATCCTCCCTGTGCTCTTGGCACTGGTGATATCTTGTGACAGTAAGTTGCACTGAGTAATTATGAGTTGTGTATTAAGAAAGGAAAAAAAAAATCCTTTTATCTGCTTTAATTTTTTTCTTTGGTGGTTACTGCTTCCTGACTTCATTCAATGTCCTCTTTCTCTTGCGTTATGAGAAACGGCAAGTAGCACCAGATGTACCTTCTCAGGCCAAGTCACAATTTGTGTACTTTTATCATATCCCCTCTTACTCATCCCTTGCTAAACTAAACACTTCCACCCTTATCAATTTTGCCTTGTATTTGCTGAGGCCTCTAATCATTTTTGTCACCTCTATCTGAACCTCGCCTACTTTTGCTTTACCAGAATCTTATAAAATGAAGGTTTTTAGAAACTACTGTAAACTAGGTTTAGAGAGATGTGATTTGCAGCACTATTTTCCCATGATTTGGGCCGTCCCAGCATATTGTTTCCTCCGTTCACCCAGCAGCAGCGAGCGTCCGATGGCGATGAGATGTCCATGCTCAGAGACTTTTCTTTCATGGGCCTCTGAGGGCAAGTTTGTCATACAGTGTTTTGGAAAACAAGCTTAAAATATGTTCCCTGTTTTGTTGACCACACAGGGAAGCGCGCAACCAGCTGTATGCAACATACTATTTATGTTGTAGCAACAAAAAGGCACTCTTCCTTCTCCCCCCACCTTTACCCCTCTTCTCTGCTAAAAAATATGAGAACTTCCCGTGCTTTTGACATCCAAGAAAAATGCGGCACAGCGATGAATAGTCCTCCAAATATTCAAAGGTCTGGTTCACTTTTGGATAAACACAGTAGTTCAGAATCTGATCTCGAGCCTACAGAAACGAGCTGGAAATCCCATAAGGTTTTTTTTCATCACTCAGACATAGTTCAATTCTGGTTCAGTTTGCACGGGGAGCCAAGATTTGTATCCTTTCTCATTTTACCAGGATGTGTTGGCCCATCCCTCCTTTCTTGCTGGTACAGACCGCTACATGCTGTGAATCTTGACATGCCAAAATAAAGAGAGCCATTTTTAATGTTTGGGAACTTTTTGCCAGATGCTTTTTAAATGGCTTTGATGAGTTTTGACTGTGACTCTCTAAAAGAGGAGACAGAAGGTGTTTTTACAGTGTAACCGCCTGAGGGTTTCGTTTGTGCCTCAAGAACGGGATTTTTGTAGCTTTTGTCGCTGTTGTGGCTGGTTCGGGGTTCGCAGGTTTTTGGGGTTTGCTGAGTTTGACCTCTTGCTGCCTGCCCCCTTCCATCCCGCTTGCGTCTCTGGGTATTCAAAGAAAATACCTCGACCACCTTCCCTTTTCCCCCACGTTGGTGGAATTCATGAATAAATCACAGAATTAAAATCCAGTGGTTTGTGGGCAATTCCCGGTTGTCCCCCTGCGTGGGGCTGGGTCCCCGCTGCTGCAGAGCTGGGGTGGCAGCAGGGACCTCTCCGGCCTTGGGATGGGCTGTGGGGTGACAGGGGGGGAGCATCGAGTCTGCTGGTCCTGGTGCCAACAGCAGCAACCTCAGCACCCGGGAGGAGCGAGTGTAGCAGCACCGGGGCACAGGCAGCTCCACCCCGTGGGTTTGGAAGAGAGGGTTTATGTTTCCAGTGCCTTTTTCTGGAGGGGATCTCCTCAAATGATAGCCAGGATCTATTCCAGAGGAGAGAAACTCAGCCTGCTGGAAGAAAAAGAGAGATTCATCTTCTTTGCTTATGACTGAATTATTCTAGGAGATGCTTCAGCGTGAGGCACGTCGCCAGCTCCCTTGCTCCAAGCCTGCCCCCCCACCGGGGACAGGATGTGAGCCGGGGTTTGTACGTGTGGACCTCCAGGTCCCTTCTCTTTTTCCAGCATGGGAATCACCTATTAGTCACTTGGCTAGATCAGTCTGCTGCCTTTTAGCAAAGCCTTCAGGGCCAGCTGATCGTTTTGTTTGAGTAAAGGATTGTTGTTGAAGCTCTCCTCTCTGAGCTGGCTCGTAGCCCCTTGGATGGAGCCAGCCTTGCAGAGGAGCTGCAGCTGAGCGGCATCTCCCCTGGCTCACAGCATCCCTCTGCTGCACCTCTGGGGTGGCGCTGGGTACGGGGTGCGTGGAGGAGGGCTATTTATTGAAACAAGGAAAGAGAGAATGAGGTGAGGGTGACTTGAATCTAGAGGTGACAAGGTGGGCAGCAGGGCTGCTTCCCCAGGTTACACTGAGTCGTGGCCGTGGCCCGTAGCCGAGCCCCGTGTCCTGCCTGTAATTATCCCCAGGCTTTGCCGCTGCGGTGCTGGGAGCAGCGTTGGGGCTCTTGGCCTTGGCTGGTTTTGACATGTGGTGAAGAGGGTCAGGATGGTGGGAACGGGGAGGGAGCGTGGAGCAGCTTGTTTCCCAGTTCTGGAGGAAGATGAAAGAGCTGGGTACAAATGTCAGAGGGAATAAGTGTTGCAAGAACATCTGCTTCTCTTTTTTGCATCTTCTACATTTTATTCCTCCTCTTCATTTTGGTTCCTTTCCTATTCTCTCTAGTTGGTTCTTCTCACCTCCCCCTGTTCTGTTCCTCCCAGAGGAACAGCACTACCCACTGCTGTCGCTTTGCACTTTTTTTTTTTCTTTTTTTTTTCCTTTTTGCATGCTGCTCCACTCCTCGCTGTTTTCCACACGTTGTGCGGCTCCTCAGCCTGTCGGAGAAGAACTGCAGCAGGGCTCCCCTCCAACGTGTCTGCCTCCTACCACCGCTCCTCTACATCTGCTGCTCCAGGAGAAGAGGGTGTCGCAGGAGAGAGGAGATAGAGGAGGCAGGAGTGGGAGAGACACGAAGCAGCTCTGAAGTTCGGGTGCATCCGGGCTTGTGAGCTGCATCTTGCCGCTCTGCTGGGAGCAGCTGTGGAGTGGAGCGGGGTGTGAGGACAGATGGGAGCTGAGAACGAAGAGACATTGCTGGCTGAGTCTAAATCCCACCTTGGCCCATCCGGGAGGAACAAAGGTACTTGCCCTGCGAGACTAAATGGTAGCAAGAAACGGAGAGGTGGGCCATGCCTCTGCTGGGAGAGGCCTCTTTCGCTGCCGACCAGGTGGTCCCTCAGTGCTTAAATCCACTACAAAACTTGGGGAAAAATAGATGGTGGGAGAACTGCATGCCTGATGCTGCAAAGCCTTGCTTCACCTAAAGCACCGCAGGGAAATCTTAGCAGCAGTCGTAGCTGTGCAAGGATCCGGCTACCTGTTACTGCTCAGAGGTCAACACAGAAGTTCTCACTTCTGGAGCCTGGGACTGGGGTAGCGCTATGTTTTCTCCAAGGGTAGATTTTGCTTTTAAAATATCTTCTGTCTCATCTCTCTCTGCTTGTTGTATTTTGTTTTGCTTTTTAATGACCATAACTGAAATAACGGACAGATGATGATGTTGGCTGGGGAGTGACTTTCCAGATTTACTGCTTGGACACTTCAGATGGCTGTGGGACCATCTCTGATTTCTGGGAACGGTTCCTTGCTCCTTTCTCAAGTTGCTTTCCTGATAGGCAGCTTTGTCCACCTGGAAAGGCCCAAAATCCTTAGGAATCTGTAAAAACACATGGGATTTAGTTTTGTGCCCGTCTTCCAACTTCTGCATGCATGCTTTTCCATTTCAGAGGCAGATGATTACTGCCCAACTGCCCAGGGAACTGGAGCCAGACAGGATTTCTTTTGCCTCCTCGTGTTTGTTGCTCGTCTCCACACCCTCCAACATACGTACCTTTCCATATATCCTGCAGTTCCCTCGATCAGTCTTTCCATGCCTGATAAACCTCAGATGTGGAAACAAGCTGCTTCTGGCCTCAAGAGTCAGGCCCATTATAGCTGTAGGTCTTCATATTTCATTAATAGCTGATTGATGTTAATATTGGTTGGAGCAGATGGGAAGGGAGGAGCTTGAGCTCTTTTTCTTCAATAGAAATAGGCTGATGGAAAAACAGTTGGAGAATCATTGCCTTGTTGTACTGGCCACAGCGGTGGAACAAGTTAGCAAGAGGCTCCGTAGGACTGGATCCTGTTACTGTTTTCCTTATACACTAATACTGTAAGCAAGTATATGGTATTCAAGCAGCATTTCTATTTTTAAAGTTCTGCCCTTCTTTTCCAGTGTATTTGCCTTCCCCAGCCCCATTCCCACAGCGGGAGTTCCGAGCCATGTGAAGTCAGAGGCAGGGCTATGTTTTCTTACCCTTGGAGCAGAACTTGCCCGAAGAGGATGGTAAAACCGAAAGGTTGATCCTCTTGCGTGAAAATGCCGAATTACAACAGTAACTCGGGTAATAACAGCGCCGGATGTTCTGGGCAAACAACAGCTGGGCAAACAAGTCACGTTCTGTCTATCTTGCAATAAAATTGTCTTGGTCATCTCCAATGTGTACTTCCCCCCTCCCAGTGCTTAACTAGCTGGGAAACATTTAATGGTTGCCACTTCCTTAAGCAGAGGGAGAGGGATTTTCGGTGGGGCTTCCCACTTACTCTGTGGCATCTTTGAATGAAACAGGCTTGATTCATCTCTCAGTGAATGTGCTGTTGAAATTTTTTCTGGGTTAGGTGTCACCCAGTGTTGGCTCCCAAATACCGATGTCTCTAAAGTACAGCATTTCAGTTGCCTTTTTACTAATCTGTGTTTTACGCCAGCAAATCTCCTTATCTCTGGGTGATTTCCTAATGGATAAGAAAATAGCTCGGGAGTTCATTTAGTGTATCTTGCATTTAGGCGTCGCGCCGAGCAGAATCAAGATGACTCGGTTGGTAGTGAGCCTTTTACTGATTGTCGGCCTTTCAGATCCCTGTTGATAGTGACCAGACTCGTGGCACTCAAAGATGCGCTTGCTAAGGGATGCTTTTCGTCCTCTCCCTTCAGTAGGTGGGAAGGTTTCCTATTTGCATTTTGGTGCAGAGAGGAGGACGATTGCCGATGTTGTGTGATTAGCTGCTGGAGGCCAGGATTGGCGTCTGGGTTGTCCCAAGCAGCCGTGACCAGGCTTTTGGGGTCTTTGAACAGCTCAGATAGGCTGTAGTGCAGTTGCTGGTAATCACGGTCCCAGGTATCTAAAACACCTCTGTGGTTTTCGAGGTCCTGCTGGTCCTGTGAAGGAGAACTCAGTTGCCTGGGTTCACAGACACAAGCTGTTTCACCACAGCCCCTGGCAATTGTTCGCTTGCCGAAGTGCGAGCACGTGGTGGAGATTTAGGATGTAACTATGGCAGTGGGGAGGAATGTGTGAAAAGAGCTTGGAGATGTCAGAGCACCCGCTCGTGAGGAGAGGGCCACGTTAGCAGAGCTGTTGGCTAGCGGTAAACAGTCCTGGCACCCTTGTTTCAGGACTTGGCAGGAGCAGGAGTTGAACCAAGTCCAGCTTTACTCTCTACTGCCTGTTCAGTAAGTTGAGGACAAGGCAGATGATTAAGGAAATGTGGGGAAACTGCTACAGAAGCTTTTGGAAAGATAAGAGACTTTGGTCTCCATGTCTGACAGTCTGGCACTTCTCACTAGCGTTGAATTCACATGCAAATCAAAGGCAACATCTACTCCCACAGGAAGCTTTATTAATGTACAGGCCTGCTTGCGAATCTCCGTGCTGATGGAGGTTGTGGGACTGACTTCACTCAGATTGTTCCCGGTCTGTCCTCGGCTGAGCGCTGTGCAGCATCGGCAGCCTCAGCGGGGCTCCCGCGCCGGCCTCCAGCCGTGGGCTGCACGTGGGACCAGTTCCTGCGTGGAACCAGAGAAGGGGTTACAGGTGACACGCTTGTCGGCTTGGATTAAACGGGACGTGCCGGCCTAATGAGGGCAGGTGTCCTCCGGGCTGGAGCCAAGATCAGCAAATTAATTTCGTGAAGGCGCTCCAAATGAGCTCGAAGTACTTTGCAGAGAAGAGGAAAGAGGGCTGGTGCTTCCCATACCGAGGTAGCCGTCTTTCTTCCACACATCCCGTTGTGTGGAAGGAGTGTGGTTGAGACTTCGAACAGGGGTAGCGCTTGGTCTGAGGCTGGAGAGAGGAAAGGCTGAGCAGGGCGATGTGGAAAGGCAAAGGGGCTTGGGATCCCTGGGTTTGCCGTACCACCGAGGATGCAGTAGCTACCGGATGCAGATGTTCAGTAAGAACCAGATCTGAGCTATAAACAGCCTTCCACATCTTAAACCCAAGCTTGTCTGATGCTTAGCTTTTATTGCTGTCAGTTATTTATAAGCAGAAGAGCGAAATCTTGAGAGAAGAGACATGGGAAATGCCATTTCGAGCTGCAATCCCCTGAGCTGTCAGCTTGCCGCCATCTCACCTGCGCCTGCCCCTCTTTTTTCTCCCTTTGCTGCTCCTGTCCGCCTCTCATTGTATCCACAATGCTCCCTCTAGTCAACTCATTTCTTCCTCTCATTCTCTTCTAATCCTTCCCTCCCTGTTCCACCCTCCATGCTGGTTCCTTCTTTTTACTTTTGGAAGGATGGTTTTCCTTCCTCTCACCACCGCTGGTCCCACCAGATCTCGGCGCCAGGACAAGTGCCAGCCGGGCCTGGACAGGGAGGTGTGGGTGTCACCTCGGCTGGAGGAGCCTGCGCAGGGCTGGGTGTCCGGGGTGCGGGTGCTGTGCAGTGGGGCTGGAGCTCTGGCTTTGCTCCATCAGAGCCTCGCCGTTGTGAGCCCGGCCGGAGGGCAGAGATCTTCATGGGCGTGGGGCCAGGAGCGCTTGGAGCCGGTGGTGGCCGCTGCCCGGAGCTCCGTGGCCAGCTCCGGCAGAAAGCAGGCGTTTCTTGCACGGCCACTTGTTCCGGGGATCTTCAAAAATTTCTGGCAGCCAATTTTAGTTGTGCAACCTCTCAGCTGCCAGAACGGATAGAATATGATCATATCACATGAAATGCATGCAGGGTCTGCTATAGCAACTGTATTTCAAAGAGACAACACATATGGTGACTGGTTCTTTTTGGAATAATATCTATAAGTTGATGATGTTTTATTCAAAAAGGCTGTAGCTTGAAAGGTTAGGGATGTTCTGGTTGTTTAGTGTACGATTAAAGAAAGGCTTCTGTGGGTTTTTTGGCCTATTGAATCTAATTACTGGGAACTAAAATGATCATTTGATTGCACATTTACCTGGAATTATTCTTCTGCAGAGCCAGTCTTAATAATACATAATAATATGTTGCGCTCGTACTGTATAGCGCTGCTTGTCTGAGCAACTCAGAGTGCTTTACAAGTATTCATTAATTAAATAAGCCATACAACACCCCTGTTAAGTAGGTGAGTATTTGTTGCCCATCCCCTTAAGTCTTGTGCGTTTTATTTCTGCTGCCTCTGCCCACCCTTGAAGATGCTTTATCAGCTAAATAAGCTAATTTAATAGAAATAACATTTTTTTTTTTTAGTTATACTTAGCATAAAGGTTTCCTTTGTTGCATTGTATTAACTGGTAGGCTGTAGGGTCCTGTGGTTCTTGATGCTGAACTGGTGACGGGTGCGGTTGTGTGTGGGGGAGCACAGATGCTGCCCCCATCGTGTCCCTGTGCCCGGCAGCTCCTCGCACCCCCCGCAGGGACATGGACCGTTTTAGGGATACTGCAGGTGCAGTGAGCTCCAACCAGATTGAGATGCGAAAATCTGATTTTACCTTCATGGCACCAAGCTCTGCTGGAAATCGCATCCTCCCTTAAAGAGTTTTTCTGATCCAGTGGAGACTTGTTATTAAATTTGAAAGGAGGGCTCGTTGCCAGAGCGCAGTGAGGTCTCTCCTCCCCGTTTGCCCTGGCGTGTGGGCCTGCAGCGGTGGTTCTTCAGCCCCCTGGGTTGCTGAATGACCCTTCAAAAGTAAAAAGAGGGGTCTAGGCCGTAGAATAATAAGGCTTTACTGGTGGTGGTGGATCTGAGTTTGCAGTCCTTGGTGTCAAACCTTTCCAGGCAGTTCTGTGCTGAGATGAAACACTTTGCGACTTGGAGAAGCAAGCGAAACCCAAAGTGTATCTGACTCCTTAATTAAATAGGTATTAATTAAATCACTCAGAGAGCATACACAGTAGAAGTGAGGAAGGCTTTTTTCCCTCCTTCCGTGTAGGCATCTTGCAAAGGGACTATTTTTCTTGTTTTACATTAATGAAGTCTTCAGCCTTCCTACTTTTCCACCTACACATGTACTGAACGTCTCCAAGGAGACCAAGAAAGCCCGAGTCCGGTGCTGGTGGATCCTCCTGGAGCAGCAGGCTTGGGTCTCCCCAGTGGAGCCTCAGCTGTGCCGCAGCCCGTCTTGCAGGGACCTGCCTCTTCCCTGCGGTCCCCTGGCTGGGAGGGAGCCACGACAGGGACTTGTTCCTTGTCCTGCTTTCCCCCGTGTTTCATCTCTTCCTCGCTTTACCTCACCTGATGGAGAAATGAGGCCTCGTGGGGCGGCGGGCTCTAGCGCTGCGGGATGCTTTTCCCTTGCTTTGCGTGAAATTTTGCAGTCGTCCACCACCACGTGATGTTCTGCTCATGCTTTTGGGATCGTGTCCCGTGTCCCTCTGTCCGGTGAAGGCACACTGTCACTTTGCTTCTCTGCCCCCTCCCATCCGAGTCCCTGCTGCTTAGTGATATCTGAGGGGTGTGATGCTGTCCCCACTTTTCATTGCGTTCGCTCCAGCTCCTCACAGCTTCCTCAGCCTTTAGCACATGAGCTTGCCCGGTAGCAAGGAGGGGTATGAGCCACCCCAGGCAGGGAGGAGGATAACGGTGCAGTGCTCACCACCGGGATTTCTGCGGTTACTCAAGGTTCCCATGCAGGAGCTGAACTTCAGGTGCTGCCGTTTTTCTCCATAGTCAAAATGGGAAATCCAGCAGGAGGATATCGCCCCATTGTGTGCAAGTGCCGAGTTGTTTTTTGTGGAAGCCACTGCTTTTCTCGGTGAAGGTGCTTTTGGAGTGGAGCGGTACCCCATGACCAAGGGGGGTTTGACCCTGTGCTGTGTGCATGGCTCCCCGTGCCCTGTCTGCCGTAAACTCAGTTTTCAAACCTGTTTCCTCGCAGGCTCTCCAGGTGGCACGGCAGCTTCTACTGCAACAACAGCAGCAGCAGCAACAGCAGCAGCAGCAGCAGCAACAAGTTAGTGGATTAAAGTCTCCGAAGAGGAATGACAAACAGCCAGCCCTTCAGGTAAGGGGAGCCTGTGTGACTCTGTGAGGGGCTGGGGCTTGTAAAACCTGAATAAATGTGTCTTATTGTGAACGCTGGGATGGGACCTTCAGGAGCTTCTTCCCAAGTCCTCAGAGCGGTTGGGGCTGATGGAAGTGGCGTGAGGACCCGTGCTAGGTGCTCTTGAAAATCCCACCCGCGGCATATTTATGAATCTTGAGCGTCTACTTTTATTAGCATCCCGTAGGGTTGGATCATGACAAAATGGAATAGCTTTTGTTACCCTGTCAGTGTGCATAGGAGATTTGCATTAACATTTCTGTTTGATTGCTGTTCCATTTGTAGTCTGTGTTCACTCAAACCGTTGATTTGCTGTGTCAAGGATATTAGGAAATACTAGGATATCATATCATCAGTGTGTTTTTTCCTCTTTTATTGTCTGCTGATTTATGGACATCTTCAGAAATAAAATCTAAATATTACTGGGCTTTGTGCTTTTATGAATTCAGAAAGCTAAAACCAATACAGCATTCCCAAACAGAAGACGTGTGCACACACAGGCGGCTTTGGAGTACATTCTGCTAGTCTTGCGGGATCAATCACGGGAGTTAAAGACAAGAAAGACCTATTAGGTCATATATCACATTTTCCTTTTTTTTTTTTTTTTTTCTTCTATTCTAATGTTAGAAATCCCAAGTGGTGGGGGGACTGCTATTATTTTCCTTCAGATGGTTTTCCATAACAAAGCACACGCTCAGGAACTTTCCACTTTAATTCCCTCCTCTTGCTCCAAGTAATACTGCTTGTATAAATACTGAGTCAGTCCCTTGCCTTGCCTCGTGTTCCCACTTCTCAAACATCTGAGATACTAACACATACTTGCCAGTTTTGGCAAATTATATGTATCTAGTTCTTTATGTATTTCATAAACTGGCACTTCCAGACCCTGACCACTTTGCAGCTGGTTATTGCTTTTATTACTGCTCTCTTTGCAATTGCAGCGTGTCACTATATTTTTGATAATAAGTTACTGAATACAGCAGTTCAGCTGCAGTCGCACAAAGCCCTGTAGCTGGGACATTTATCTCACTCTTCTATATCTGATGCTTCAGCCTCTGTAGCCCCAAATTCTTTCCGTGGTGTTTTTTTTTCTTTTTCCCCTGCTTGTTGTCATAGCACATTGTCAAACTCATGTCTGTTTTGCTCTTTCTAATTTCTTTTTTGGTTTGATATACTATCACCATGAGTTCCCTGACAGCATTGCTGCTTCTCTTGCCTTTTGTATGTGCTTCAGATTATTTTCCTCCAAAAATATAGACCCTGGACTCTTTCAATATGTAGTAGAATATGAAAGGTAAAGCCAACTTCACTAAGGGCCTTGACAGTGAAGTGAGAGGACCCGATCCTGCAGTTCTTACCTGAATAAAGCTGACGGGGACTTCAAGGGGAGTTTTGCCTGAGTGAGGAATAGCTATTAACTGCAGCCCTTGGCCCAGCGTGGACAACTTCTATCTTTCGTGTAGTGATTTCATCTTCAAAGCATTTTGCAAATACTAATCTCCAAAACATCCCCAGAAGGAAAGTCTGATAAGTAAGTAGTATTATCCCAGTTCTGGGCTGGGGAACGGAGGGAAGCAGGTTAAGTGACTTGCTTAGGATCACAGAGGGAGTTGGGTTTGGAGGCAGGTTTAAGATTCGAGAGTTCCTGGCTCCCACCCCCGTGCTCAGGCTGCTGGACAACACCTCGCACATTTTATAGCCGAGCTATTATTCTTCTGGAAAGTATGAAGCATTTTGTCATTGGGCAAATATACGTTTTATTGTCAGCGTAGAGCGCCGTAATCCAAAGCGTTACATTAATGCTTTCAAAAATATTTTATTTGGTAAATCCATAGCTGATCCATATGCCTTTTAATAGACTCTTCCACTGGGGACATTTTTAATGAGAGATTGTGCTGGCTAGGTCCAGTGTCAGGTACTAAAAGAAGTGCTTTGTTGTGCAGATGTCTTAAGAATAGCTCCAGAGGATGAAATATGACTGTGTTGACCTTTCAGCTGTGAGCTTATTTGTCAGGATTCAAATAAGTTGAAAGGATCAAACCAAACAGTTTCCGTAGTCAGACTGGGAATTGTGTTGCAGAGGTCAACAGTGAAGGCCACATTGCGGATTCCATAACATAGCCAATTGTTGGTATGTATTAAAGTACTGGAGCAGCTCCTGCAGTCAGAGACACAATTAAAATTCTAATTTATTAATGTATACAGAGACCTGGCCCAGCCTGTCACTCACTGATTCAAATGACTGCCCAGTCTTCTTTTTTTTTCTTTTTTCCACCCTCCTCACTCCTGGTACTTTTGTGGTCTTAAATGTACTGGAAGTTCTCCTGAATGTAACAGACCCTGAGTGCATCCCTGCAACAAGAATCTATTGGTGAAGGGAAATGGTGGTGCTGGGGGTAGAATTTCTGAGTATAACTGCACCCGTGCAAGCACCCACACTGCCTCAGTTGGCTGGCAATACCTGTTGCTGCCAGTATGTAGAATAAATGTCAAGGGTGGTGGAAATGCTCCCGTTTTTCAAAAGTTTGCTTAAATAATGAAGCGAGTCATCTTTACACTTAGTTTATAAATATAGGCGTCTCATTCGATAGCCACAGCAGATAGCAGTTTTCTGTTTGGGGTTTTTTTCCGACTAACAGACTTGGTGCATAACGAGAACATCGTCAGCGTTGCTGATCTCTGCCGTGCTTGGCGAGGACACTGGTGCAAAGCTCCCTGATGGGAGTGCTGGGGAGCTGCTTTGGCGTGAAACAGGGGGAAGGGCTGCCCTTCCCCGGGTGCCGGTTCTCCTGGTCGGATGCTCGAGGGGAGCCCTGGGAGGGGAGGCTGAAGAGCCCCCTCCATCTGGGGCTCAGCGCTCCAGCGCCGCCCGGCAACCTTTGCCATGTAAACCCCACCACCGCAGACCGGTGCGGAAAATTAACCTAGTGTACGCCGTGTAGCTAATCTGTTATCGCCTCCTGGATGATTTCCTATATTCCTTCTTTATTCACTGATCAAATAGCCACGGCGCTTAAATGTATCCTGGCATCGTGGCTGCGCTGGGCCGCGGCGCCTTCCGTAGCATTTACATGACAATGGGCTCCAGCCACCGTCTGTGGGGTCTCTTGACCTTGAGAACTCTACCTGGAGACCTACTTTTACCAAATTTTGAGCTATTTATTGTGTAAGAACTTGGGCACAGGAGTGGAGATGTGCTCTGCTGATAGCTGAAAAAAAAATAAATCTCCAAATACACGATGACTCACATTTTGAGCCTATCTCACACTGCCGCGCTTTATATTTGGCAGTGACCTCCGGTTTCACAGCCTGATGACACAAACAAAAGAAAATTGAAAGTTAAGGAATGGATTTAGTAACCAGCAGTCGGGAAAAGAATATAAAAAATATCAGCCCCACGAAAATTACTGGAAGTGAAAAAAGACTAAAGCATGTTTGATAATATATTTGCCATAGACATTGGATTTCCTTGAGTCTCAGAAACAAATAATTTAACAGGCCAGGTATGCTGAGGATTTTGAAAATGTGCACATTTTTCCTGGCCAAGATAAATATATCTTTGTATTAATAGATGTATTGATTAAAATTTGCAGCTTTAATTGCTGATGCTCTTTAACGATTATTCATTTTTGTTCTTCAAGCATTTTAGTTGCTGGCAAGAGCACACAGATTGGAAACAAATCAAGAGACACATTTTCCCCCAAGAAAGTAAAAGTGCATGTGTGTTTTGGCAATACTAAAAATACAATTTTTTTAAAAAGGCGTAAATGTTATGCGTTGCATTGAGCTGAAAGCTGGATACTGGACTGAAAACAGATTTAGGACGTCCAAGTCGGTATCTCGCAATTGAAATCCATGACTTGACTTTATGCGATTAAATGAGATTTGTTGTATGATAGTTAACCTCCGTGTGTTTGGAGAGGAGAAATAATGTCATTACTGAGATGGAAACTTTTGTTTTCAGTTGACAAAACAGAAAATAAATATTCCTTTTAAGTCACGGCCAAGAGAAGAATTTGGGTTTGGTTTAGATTTTCGGGGTGAGACTAGGGGAGGCTGAGAGGACAGAGCTGTCCTCGCCTCTGCATACCGCTGCTTTTTAAAGCAGCCTTTTGGCTGGGCTTTTGTAGAATTTAATTTGCATGCTCTATTATCTTAATACTTCTTCCCAGTATCTTGAGAAATAGAAGAGGGCAAGAGGAAGAATTGCATTAATGTTGGGGGCAATTATTATTGGTTTTTTATGAAATTCTAAATGGTTAGCTGGGCAATGTAATGAACACGGAAAGGTGACAGGAAGGGCTGTTTCTGTTTCACTTGGAGCGCACAAGGACCAGGTTACGTAGCCTCAGGTTTTACACGCAGTGTACTCATTTTACATAGTGGTAAGTGCAGCAACTGGCAGAGAAATTATGCCTCAGCAGATAATTTGGGAGGGAGAATAAATTTTCAAGTGCATTTGTTCTATTTGTATGAGTGTCTCTCTGTTTCACTCCTAAAAATGGGAGTCCATCTGAATTTGGCCTCAGCCAAGCCAATGGGAATTTTGCCACCACCTGTAGTTGGGTTGAGGTTTCACTTCTGCAGACTTTAAATAGTTTATCTATGAAAAATTGCGCTTGAATCTTTATTTTTTTATGTCTGACTTCGGAAATGAAGCCAAGTTGAATTTTGCTGGTTTCTGCCAAAGGACCCGTAACTCATCTCTGAGCCCATTTATACCTGTTAGTCAGTTCTTGGCGTGTGCCTGTGAAGTGCAAATGTCATCCACCCCACAAACAGAACAAAACCTGAGTGAGGTCGTCAGAATTACACGATCAGCTTGAAAATTTTGATACTAATGTTTTATTTTCAGTGAAACTTGTGAGCCTTTTTTTGCTGCCCTTGTGTATTTTTTTGAAAGCCTTCAGTATTCAGTTTTTCCAGCTTTTCAGGCTGAGCAGAAAGGTGACAAACACAGTTGTTTTTCTGAAAGAAGTCGATGATTGTCCTGTAATTGCATGATTCAAAAAAACCACGGCTTCTAGGAAAATACCGATATATTGGGAGAGCTAGCAGTGCGAGGTACTATCAGCAAATATGATTATTCTCATTTTATAGCTGTGTAAACCCTGGCAGAGAGGTATTAAGTGACTTGCCCAAGGTTAGGGAGCTGCAGATCTTCAGTGGTGTTGAGGTGTGCGGGTTCTGCCGGGGTATTTGGGGATTTGGCATCTGCACATTGTAAAGACATTGGGGCTGAGGAGCGAAAACTGAAAGGAGAAGCCAATGCCAGGACCCTTCATTTCCAGCTCTCTGTCTTGGTAGAGCACCCTGAGTATAATTTTCTAGCAGGTTTTCTGCTTTGATATTAAATATTTAGAGAATAAGGGTTTAAAAAAAGAAAAACCAAGATTTCTCGCCATGTCGGGCCATGGGGCTGGCTGTGCCCGGGTCCGGCTGTGTGTTACCCACCTCGGGGAAGGGGAAAACAAATGAAACCTTCCTGACTGGTCAGAAATGTGTAAATTGCTGACAAAATGACACATGTAATTAAGAGTGCTCCTGCCATTTTACCTTGTGGTTTACACCTACAGTGTTGAAAAAAGAGAGTGACTCCCACCTCGCTAATTACCATTATCACTGAAATGGTAGGGTTTGAGTCATTAGTTCCATGTGCATTTAATTAGAGGAAGGCTGAAATTGGATTTAACTTATTACTTTTTCATGGATCACTTTCTTGTCATCACTTCAAATTGGATTGCAGCCCCAGGTAACTAATTATGAGCGCCACAGGATCAAGAGTGAAAAAAAGGTAATTAGGAATAACACTGTTGGACCCTTGCTGGTAGTCCACTTGTGCTGGGGAAGAAATGAGAGCGGTATTTTGTAGTATTACAGATTAGGGAGTTAAAGGTATGCACTGCTGCTAGGGATGATGGGAGACTGCCCCCTCCTATAGCGGTTTATATGATGTACAGCTGGGTTGAAGATGTTATAGCGACATGGTTCCACAATCAGCTCCTTAATACCGAGATTAAACTTGTAAAAGCAACAGATCGGTTGTAGGTATGAGGCATCTCGACAAGCGGGCGGTCAGGGGTCCCTCCGCTGCCATCACGCCGGCGCTGCCGAGCCTCTCTCGAGCCGTGGCACCGAGCGGTTTAAGTACAGCGAGCTGGAATTGATAACAAATTAATGAACATATTAATGATCCGAAAAGATTGTTCATATCCGTCAGGGAGATATATCAATCAGGAGAACAACGGTGAGGTTGATGATGTGTGTGTCAGGAATGCGGCTGGCGGTTCTGCCCTGATAAAAATCAGGGCTCGCTTCTCTTTTGTTTGCTGGAGAGGTTTCTTTTTGTTTTGCTTTTTGTGGGGAAGGCTTGGTTGGTTGGTTGGTCTTTTTTTTTTTTTTTTCTTTTTTTTTGATCTTGCAGGTATGATTGCCAAGTTCTGCTTCTTCAGAAAATACTTTAAAACAAATTGTTTTATTTCCATGTGCAGAACAGAGTTCAGAACTGCAAGTAATCAATTTTATTGACACAGTCTGGAAAAAAAAAATGTTGATGAGAGTTCAAGGATGTGAAAAGATTGAAATTTCAGAGTACCCAGCACTGAGTGTAGGAAAATTTCAGGAGTAGTTTCATTAAGCAAAGAAATCTATTGTGTAGGGGTCTGTAAGAGGAAAGTCTGCTCTTGGACCTAGCAATATTACAAGGAGGCTGTGGCAGCTGATTTTTGCCCTTAGAAGAGGAAAAGTTTCTAAATTTCTCGTAGTCGTGAATCACAGTTCAAAGGCTAGCACAGTTTCCTTAAGTTGTTTAAAATGGCTTTTAATGCTCTGTTAATGTAGGCAAATATTTGTGACTCAGTGTTGGGTAAGTGATGCTTCCTCATTATTTCCTGATGCAACAAAGTGTAGGAAATTATGTGAACACCATGCAGAGATGCTAGATAGACTTAAGAGTAACAAAATTCAGTTACGGAAATTAAGTCTCTCTCATTTACTTGACATTACAAAATAAAGCTAGAGATTAAAAGGTATTACCTTTAATATAGAAAAAGAGAATCTCCTTTAATACATCTCAAATTGATTTACAGTTTTTATACATAATATTCATCTGTGGTTGAAAAGGGGGCAACCTAAGGTCGAGTGATGTAGTGTTTCCATTTTTCCATATGAGTCTTACTGTGTGTGATAAAAGCAAACTCCTTTATTTTGTCAGTCTGCAGGAATTTCTGATGAAGTGCAGGGGTCACTTTTCTGTCAATTTGAGTAGGCAGCATTTTTGAACTACTGTTTCCCCCCCCCCCAGCTCCTACAAACCGTGGCCCTGATCTGACACACACGTGCACACACACACTTAACGTGCTGCAATCTGCAACTTATTAGTGCTCGGCGCTGGAGCCTGTCCAGTGGTTAGAAAATGTCCCGAAGCTGAGAGTAACAGGAGTGGGGGCAAGTGCCATCCAACAGAAGTGACAACGAGGGGCAGTCCGGCCCTGCCTGGCGAAACGCCCGGGCTGGAAAACCAGCTGAGACAGTCAAACGCAGGAAGATTGACGCGGTGCATCTGGGAAACGCTCAAAAAGTTGGGTTCTTGAAAAAATTACCTTCTGTGATCGTACGACATCATCTGTTTTCCTACAGAGATTGTTTATAACAGGGTTTTCAAGCACTTGTCAAATAACCAGGAGTGAAGGAAACAGGCTAAAAATCTCTTACCGTTCAGATGAGTCCTGGCGTGGTTGGGGGAAAAAAACAAAGTCTCGTCACAGAAATCCGCAGCTCCCCCAGCCCGAGGGTGCCTGGGAGAGGGAAGAAAGGAAACTATTAGTCAAAAGCGACACGGCGAGTACTTGTGGAGCGCGGGGTGTAGGTTGGGGAAGGTGGGACGCCGGGGCGATGTGAGCAGCGGTGTCATGACGGGAGTCGCGAGGTGAAGTCATACCTAGAAACTGGGTTGTGTGTTGCTTAGCTTTTGTTACTTAGCTGTGATATCATGGGCAAAATATTATAAACATATCATGGCTATAGCTTGCTTGTGTAACAAAAGATCAGGAACTTTTATTAAGTTTGTTTTCCTTGTCATATTGTAAAAATTTATTATGTGTACTGTGTATATTAGAAACAGATTTGGGTAATTCTGTCTAAATGAAGTCATCCCAGCTATTTCCAGACTGTCTGTTTTTGGTTGTGAATAATTTTCATACATCAGATGGTTGTCATATTTAGTAGCTCTCTACATTTTAAATAGGACGTATCCCATTTTGAAGTTCCACGCGCTTTAGCCGCCTCTGATGTCGAAGGCAGGAGTGTGTTTGAGCGCTGCCTGGGGCAGGGCAGGGCTGGACCCGTGCTGGAGGGTTCCCTCGCCTTTCTGCATCAAAAGAACAGGTTTCTAACAACTGCGGTGGTACTTGTGGCTTTCGGCAGCAGGCGCTGGGGAAGAGCTTGCCAGGTACCTATTTCAGCTTGTCCCGTTGTGTTCACACTTTGCAACAAATACGTTAAAAAAAAAAACAAACCCCAACGCTAAAAAGCACTACGTATCAAAAATCTCTTCCGACAAAAGGGAAGAAAACCACGCGTTCTTTAGGAGATTTAACGGAAGTGTGAAAGAAGTTAATGTTTAAATGTTTAATGTTTAAATTTAAATCACACATCTACATAGCAGCTAAGTTACTGTGACTTTATTTTTTTAATTTTTTCTATTTTTTTTTAATCCTCAAGGCAAAGTTTCTTTATTCAGCGTGGGGAAGCTCTGGTGTTCCTCATGCACCAACCAAGAGGAGTGTGCACCGGAGGAACCTGCAGTGATGATCCCAGAGCAGAATTTTGCCCTAAAACCGTCAACTTTGCCAGAAATACTTGAGTTACAGCAATTTATTTAAAAAAGAAAGGAAAAAAAAAAGAGGGAAAGAGAGAAGGCATTTTGATCTAGCTTTCCTGAGCAGGAGGAGAGCAGCTGTTTGCCTCATGTGTTTAAATCTCTAGAGCTAATATTGAAGTTTCAGGGCAACAAGTGCAACATAACAGAATAAGTAGAAACTAAACCCAGAGAAACAATTGGAGATGCCGCTTGGATGTGGCTCCGGAGCTCGACAGTTTTACAGCTGTGTCGTCAGGTTGGCAAAATGTTCTTGTGGTGTGTGCAAAGGAAAGGCTGTTGCGTTGCTGGAATGTTTTTATTTTCCTGATAAGTGTAATCTGCCTTTTATAAATTACTGATCTATTTAAGGTGTAACATTAACGGCACATTATCTCAGATCATTGAAAGCCTAGAAAATCGAAGTAGACTGAAGGCACAAGAAAGAAATGTCCGTTGTGTCAGGATGAAGTTTGATGAAGCATGGATAAGATGGAAGAGATTATTAAATAAACTTTGAGAGAAAATGGAAAAGGCACCGAAATCTCTCATTTTTAAAGGAATTAGTTTACTTGATTATATGCAACTGTATCACACTCAGGAAAGTATAAGACAAATGAAAGCAAAACAAAATTTAATTGAGTTATTATTTTGCAGACTTTGGCTCCATTTCAGACAGTCTAATCAAATTGTGCTTTGCTCAAATAACGAATGTTAAATGCAGTCTACCAACAGATGTTTAAACAGAGACTAATTGGAAAATCTACATCCTGGGTTTAGCGTGTCTAGCTGAAGAAACGTTGAAGTGGCGTTTTGAAGCAAGGCGGGAAGATGTCGGGGGATGCTCAGGTAGCGATGGGTGTCAGAGAGCGGCTGTGCCCAACCGGGGGCTGCTGGGGTCACGGATGCTCCGCCTTGGTACCGTTTGCCCCTCAGAGGATTGTCCTCCATCCTGTTAGACCGCGGGAGTCGTGTGGCAGCTCTGTAGCTCGGGCCGTGTGTCAGTGAGCGTTGGGCACACGAGCACATGGCTCGAGGGTGTTCAAAGCGGTACGTGTGGTTATCAAATCTCAACGCTTCCTTGCCGGTTCTGTCCGTTTGGCGTTCTTTAAGCGGTACGGATTCAAATAGTATGTTGCTTTAAGTTATTAACCTGTGCAGAATATCTCAGTGTTGAGCCTTTTACAGCACATCTGTGCGGCCACATGGAGCTCTTGGCTGGGTTGCAGCCTGGGGTTAAGGAGCTTGGGGCAGATTTGTCCTGGGTGTAAGCGACAACCACCTGGGAAGTACGATGGAGTCATGGGGTCCCGCTGAGGCGGGGATAACTTCCTACCTTGGATTTTTCCTTCAAATCAGTTTAACACCGAAGTCACTCCGGTAGTACCAAGGTGATCAGTGTTTGCCCAACAGTAGCAATCACACCCGCCGTAATTTCTCGGCAGGATGTTTATTTTTGTGCACTTTGCTGCTCATCGAGACTTTGAGCTGAAGAGTTACTCGTGGTTTGTGTCCCGGGCTTTGAGTGGGGTTGGTTTGTGTTGTGCACATTTCCACATTCGCTGTGTAACATTTCTATCCCAAGGACTTTGTTGTCCTAGGGAATGGTGTTTTGTGCATTCAGAAAACTTTTGGAAGAAACCCTTTTGGTCTCTGTACAGCCATGGAGCAGAAGGCAAAAATCAGAAACACTCGTGAAAAATTTCCCATCTTTTATTAGAAGGAAAAAAAAAACCAACCAGTAGAATCAGTTGTTTCATAGCCGCAGTGCAAATTTAGTCATTTTAATCTTGTTGGTTTTGCTTACAAGAATAGATGCATGAAGACCTGTTTGTTGGTGATCTGTCACCACTGTCACTGGCCATGTTGTTAACTGATGGACCTCCCAGCTCTGTCCCATGGGCGCTGTTCAGACCAAGGTGGCAGCCTCTTGCCCAGTGCTGGGTTGTAACCCGTGCCTCTGTTCCGTGTGGTTTTCTTCATGGTGTGGTTATTCTGGGATAAAAGTGAGATGCAACTTGATGAGTGATACGTAAAGTGTATTTGGGAAGCCCCTTTGGCTCATACAGAGGTTTGCCCTCTGTTGTCTCAGGAAAGTGGCTCCTTGGGTTAGTGCTGGTGTTGTACAGGCTTAATAGCCAGTATATAATGGGGAGCAGCCAATCTGAGTGTAAAAAAGAATAATAATGCATATATATATATATATTTCCAAATTTACCAATTGGAACCCTACAAAAGACAGATTATATTTTATGGCTTGTAAACAGCAGGGCAGATATTTCAGGGGAACTGCAGACAGCTGTAATTTTATGAATGTGCACAAATTACTTGGAAAACAAATATTCCTCTGCCTACACAGCTGTATTCACAACCATGGACGAGAATGCCTTTTGCGTGATGCTCGTGCCTAGTTCTATGGAATATAATAATGCTCAAATAAAGGAAATGTGATTTAAAAGTGAAGTCAGAATTAATACTTGCTGTGAAAACCTTTATTACTGGCGGAGGTGTTGGCACGGGAATGGATAAACCACTTCAGGAAAAATGCGAACGAACCAAAGCATTTATTTATACTCAGATCAAGAGCTGAATGCTCAGACTTTTGTAGTAGAGATGAACATGCCGGTGTCTTCCAGAGATGCCAAAAGCTGTCTGTGCAATCCCAGAGGGCGAATGTTACATTGGATTTGGTGCTTGCAGAGGTCTGTGGGGCTGTGTGTGGGGAGGAGACGAGGCTGTGGGTCAGGGTTGTGCTCAGCCCTTTTCTTCCCAGTTACCTTCACCCAGGTGGGTTTGTAGAACAAAACCAAGGTGTCATTCACGTTGTTTAACTGCTTGCTGGCGGTTCCTTCTGTTTTTCCTTTTGCCGTGTGATAACGAGTTTATACAGGGAAGTATGAATAACAAGAGAGAAGGCAACAGAAATCCCCAAAGTAAAAACAAGGCCAAGCAAGAAGGAGCAAAGCACGAGTTGGCAAGAGCCAAAGGCCTTGCATTGATTTCACTTCTAACTTCTGTGTTTATTCAAAGGTTGTGGATACAGGTTAACTTCCTTTGCTCAATATTTATTGCAACGTTACTTGTCTTAAACTGGAACAATGAGAACTTTGTTGATTGGGTTAAGAGATTGTCCCATTTTATTCGATCTCCTGCATCTCTCTCTGTATCTGCAGGTTTTAAGCAGTTTATTTTAATTTCAGATTTCTAACCCTCCACCGTGAATCGCTGCTGTGCCACTGGCAGCAGCACTTGAGGGGCTATTGTTTGTCTTTTCAAAGTGGTGGGAGCACACAGCCAAGGCCTTCGCTTCTCTGAAACCTGACCTTCCTTGATGATATTACACCCTGCAGATTCGGAGCAGCATAAACATTTTAAAGGACATGAGAAATATCAGATAGGTTATTTTTCATCAGAAAAGGTTGTAGAAATATTCTGCACGAGACGTAAAAATAGGAGGAAAAAAGCCATCGTGGCAGTAGTTACTTTTCAGTTTGACAGCCATCAAAGATGCTGCCCAAATCAATTAATAGGAGAGTGAATGCCTCCTCGTGATTAACCATGCTAACCCTTGAGCAGAAAATCAGTAAAGTCTCAGTGTAGTGAACGATGACTCTGCTATAGTTTAGCGATGGCAATGATTTTGGTGCTGTTAGGAACGGACCCATTCTGGACAGTCTCCCAGTCTGTGCTGTTTGGAAGTTGCCCCAAAGTCTCAGGGATTTCTCTCTGGAATAGGAGAATTAATATCATGCAGAACATAGTTCAGATATTTTTAAATCGTGTTGTCCACAGCTGGCACTACCAGGAAAGGTATGTTTATGACTTCCACCACTGTTATTTTTTACTTGTGTTTGTTTGCTTGTAAAGTGTGGTCATTTTGAGTCCTTCGCTCAGCTGTGTCTACCCAGAAGCAAAACAAACCCGTTTCTTCTGGGAGAGCTCGGCAGTGCACACATCAGAGGAGCAGGGCCAGCTGCAAAACTGCGGTGGTGTTTTGTTGCTAATTCTGCAGGAGTGAGTGGAGGGGACCACCCTGTCTTAAAAAAAAATTTAAAAAAAATTTAAAAAAAGAAAGAAAAACAAAACAAAAAAACCCACACCAGCAAAACAAAACACTTTCCGTTTGCAACTTTGATTTTGCTGAAAAAAGCAAACTTAAAAAAAAAAATAAAGGCAGCAAACAGGCTTATTGCTTGCACAGGATGCTATAGTAATTACTGGGGCAGTTTTTCCATTCCTGGTTGCTTTTGCCTCACACCTGTAGGAGGCCTGTTCTTTTGCTTCTGTGCTTCACCACCAAAGTACTTTTATTTGAAAACACGAGGAAATTCAATTTCCTAACATGCCTCTCAAGTCAGGGCAGTTACGGCAATAGAAGAGTTGCAAATGGCTCATGTGT
The DNA here is from genome assembly GCA_013399365.1 of Pampusana beccarii. Taxonomy (NCBI): domain Eukaryota; kingdom Metazoa; phylum Chordata; class Aves; order Columbiformes; family Columbidae; genus Pampusana; species Pampusana beccarii. The sequence continues at coordinate 925,126 of VWYH01008138.1, read as the reverse complement.
GAACAGTTTAGGATGGAGCTGTTGGTCCGGGGCCATGCTGAGGTGCGGGAGAGGGAAGATAATTGTAAGTGTTCTTGTGGGGATCTGATTGACAGCTTATTGTCTGCAGGCTGTTGAGTGAAGAATAGGGAATGCGTTAAGTGTAGGGATCTGGCAGGCTGCAGACGCTCCTGATGCCAACGCACCCGGGGGCTCCCAAACCAGCCCCAGGCGGGGGTGCCCACGGCACCCCCTTTTCTGAGGCACCCCCAAAGGGACACCCCCCGCTCGGTTCAAAACGTATGTGAGGTGAGGCTGTGTATTGTTTGCTGCTGCTTGGTTGTCAGGGGGGCCTAGAGCGGTCTCAGCCCCCGGGGTCAGTGTATTGGGGTGACCCCGGTTTGTCTGCGATGCACTTCAAACCCATTAACACTGGGGGACAGCAGGGACATCGCGCAGCGCTGGTGGGTGCCCTCAGTCTGTAAGAAGGAAACGTTTTCTCCCCTGACCCAATAGATTTGATAACATGAGGTCTCTCTGAGAGTTTTACAACATCATGAGGTCTGGGGCCGGTTGAGTGTATTTTGAAGTTTTTGTTATCTCACCTTGTTCTCTGGAGTGATGCACGCCCTTGGGTCTGAGTGCCAGGGAGAAGCCCCTGATGAGCGATTAAATGTGATAGAACTGCATGTGCTAAAGACAGAAATACTTAAAAAATACTCCTCCCCCACAACCTCACTATCTCTATTTTGTTTTAATCTCCTTGCCTATGTGCATTTAAAAAAAAAAAAAAGAAAAGAAAAATCCCAGCTTTGCATTGTTAGTGCAGACTTCTGAGCCAGATTGTACTACAGAGCACACTGATGTGTCTTCCCCTGAGGTATGGAAAGATCTATGTGTGCTAAGCAGGTGTTTTCGTTTGTTTAATTGGAGCTGAGTTTAGCACAATATTACAGATAAATGAATTACACATGTTCAGTAATTCATAGAAAGTGATCGTTGTTTTGCTTAGGCACTTGTCTTCACATCCAGGTTTGCAGAGATAGCGTGCTGGCAAACGTGGACAAAGGCCTTTTAAAAACAAAAAATGGTATGTACATGAGGAGAGCCTGGTGTCTGGTTGCTAAAACAGCAATAACTATTTTGTCTTTGTTTAAATTGTAGCATCTTAAATTTAAAGAGTATCCTGTTTTGACAAACTACAAAACCACAGGTCTGAAGAAGAAATGCATGAGGCCTCTGTCAGTCGTCGGTGGCATCTCCGGGCAGGAAGCTTTGGGGTGACACAGCCGGCGGTGACGGCACCGGGGATGGAGAGACCCGGGAAGCACCCGGAGGGCACCCCGAGCCGGCTGCGTGCGCGCTGCTTGGCAAGACAACAACTGCCTTGTTTCTACCGGTGGTTTTTATTTATTATTAGTCACTTTTTCCATCCTTTTTTTTTTTTTCTTTAAAATGGGGCTTCCTGGGCGCAAGCTGCTCCCCCCCTCACAGAGGTGCTGAGGAACCACAGGGGTGACGTGCTCACCCCCCCACAGCAGCACTGAGCCAGACCCCAACCGGGCAGCTCGGGGGTGCTGCCTTCCAAAGCACGAGCAGAACCGGCCGCTCCTTGCAGCTTCCCTCCTGGTTTTGAGTAGTCCCAGCCCTTGGCCAGCTTCCAAATGGATAATTACATCCAACTTACCCAAATTTCCTCTGCAGATTCAATTGTAAACTATTTTCTCGCTCTCTCCTGCCGGTGTTGTATATAACTGCGCTGCGCAGCATTAAACAACTGTCATGCGCAGCTCCAGAGCCTGTTTTAGGCACAGAAAGTAAAAGGTTGTATCAGAACTTGGGCTGAACTTTAGAGAATGCGTTGTTTGTGCCTTTTCAGTTCGTGAAGTACTTTGGAGCGAGCTTTTGGATTAAAGGTGTGGTTGGTGCGTAAGTCACGGTTATTAGCAGATGGTGCCAGCACTTGAGGCTGATTGTGAAAAGTGACTTACCCAGGGACGTCCTTTCTCATGGACGTGTTCTCAGATTAATAATTGAAATTAAGGTTGTTTAGCTGCATTCGTCATTCATCCAGGAATTTGTTGATGCATCACAGGTAGAGCCGCTGTGCATATTCCTTCCCACCCCCTGGCGCTGGCTTCCCACCCATCTCCTGCCAGAGCACTCCCTTCCATGGGCTGCAACAGGAGGGTCTTGTATGGCAAGAGCTGCATGGACAGAGAAACCAGGAGCCCATACCCTCATGGGTGCCTGTATAAAGCTGTGCCTAGCAAAGCCTGCGTCCTAGGATGTGATCCAGGCAGCGGATCTCGGTGCGGCAGCGTGTCCTTCTGAAGGAAGCCGAAGGCACGTGGGGAAGCGGTGTGTGATCTGGGAAGTGCTCCTGCATCCTCCACGTTAAATGGAGCCACCGCAGTAAATCACAGTTGAAAGTGAGTTGGAAGTTTTTGAAACTGTAGCTGCTTGTTTGAGGCTTTTCCTGCTGCACGTGTCGGGATGGGATTGTTCTACGGGAGGCTCCTGGGAATTAATGTGTGTCCAGACCCAGCCGCAATCTCGGAATGTTTGTGGCGGTGTAATCTATAAACTTTTAATTATATATATAGCTGGGTAAATAGCTTGAAATTTCTTTAAACTCTTTGTTCACGAGTGTGTATTAAAAAGTGCCCATCCCACATGCACACACACACCCTTTTCCTTCCTTCCTTCCTCGTTTTACACCCACTTCCAGCAAGGCTTTGGCTCGTGGCATCCTTCCTTGTGCCGGGAGCCGTGGCCGGAGCTCCCCGCAGGGCTGGCCTGGCCGGGGGCTCCATGGTCCATCCCTCCCCTGCTCTGCCATCCTCCCAGCGCATGTCCCATACCAGAGGAGGGTGCAGAAGCTTTTGGCTCTGTCTGGGTTTCCCATCTGATGTGCAGCCTATTTGGGAGGCTGATTCTATTCTGCAGCTTCAAACATTTTAATGAGATGCAAATTGTTTGTGATGCTGCCTTATTAAATGTATTGTAATTTTAAAATCATTTGCTCGTTAATTGTATTTAAATAGCTGCCACTTAGACAGGCAGAAAGTTTCCGTAAAGATTAATTGTTTTTTTCTTTTTACTGTGTTTGAAAGCGGCCTCGATGACCTCTCTGGGCTGCTTTGATACTGCGCTTTCCAAATGGAAGCATGCCCTGGCTGCTCTCACCTTCTGGTCCGCGTCCTTTCCCCCAAAGAAGAAATACTCACCCTGTTACCTTTCTTCTAGGAAACCGCAGTCCCTTGAGCAGGTAGCACAGTGGGGACGTGTGAGAGTTATAGAGCAGATCACTCACTTTTCCCCTCTTCAGCCAAGTCGGATCAGCCTAGGTCAGATTTTGGGCTGTGTGTGATGTGGATGCTGCGGCTCTGGTGCAGATGGGATTTGAAAGGGTCCCCAAGGTTTGGGTGGTGCTTTACATCTTTTGGGCCCTTTGAAATTCCCAGCCCATTTTTATGTCGATGCGTGGCTGCCAGGGCAAGGTCGCCTGTCCCAACACCTTCAAGGCTCTGTCTTCTCCATGTTGAAGTAAATGGCAAAGTTTCTCTTGGCTCCAGCTGAGCACCCTGAGGTCCCAGTTGACCTCAGTTCAGGTTGGTTCAGAGCTGATTTTGATCGTACATTGTTGCTAGCTTTGGCATGGAGTAAGTTACACGTATTATTTGCATTTTATTTGTATTTGAGAAACCATCCTGGAAAATGAAGAATAATATTTCGTATCCATTCGTTCTTCCATTGGCTGGAGGGGTCCACCCTGCTCCTGACTCTTGTTTTCCAGCTCTTCCTTCATCAGGGCTGGACCTTTGTTTCAAATCTGCCTTGTTTCCTCAGTGGCGTTTCATATTCCCTTTGTTTTCCATTTGCATCTTTGTTGTGCGGCAGGATCATAATAATAGTTAATAATTAGCAGTTCAATAGCCCTCTTCACCTTCAAAGCAATTTTAGGCATTAAATCACTGCAGCTCTGCTGGCCGTATTACAATATTGACTTGTTACTTCACCAGTGTCACCGAGGCAGCAAGAGCTGCATTTTTATGGAGGCCAAAATGGGGTCATTTTTTTTAGAGTACAAAATTGGCCCAAAAAAAAAAAATTCTCCTAGGCTGACACTTTGCCAAATTTCAGCATAGAGCCAATTTTTAAAGCTGAGTAATAAACACCTGAAAAGTTCTGGTTTATAATGGCAGTGCTGAAAAGCCATTAAATGAATGGCTCTGCTACAAGGCAAGAAAACCCTCTTAAACTGTCGAAAAACCTGTAAAAGCTGGACAGAGGCTTAGCGAACACCAGCTTTGCCTTTGAGCCTGGAGCTGAGGGATGCAAATCTGTGAGGATGGGTAGGGCAGATCATTAGGGGTGTCCTTTCTCTCTGGTGGGGAAACGATCCTTTCCCAAGGATGTGGTGGAGCAAGGTGAGCATCCCATCCCAGGTGAGCATCCCATCCCAGGTGAGCATCTCTCCAGGTCTCCCCAGCCATTGGGGAGAGGGAGAGCAAGGAGGAGCGATGGGGATGGAGCTCCAGGGGAGCAGAGAGCAGAATTGGTGGCCAAGTGAGCAGGGCCTGGAGCAAAGGAGGAATCGGGAGATGCAAGGTGGTAGAGGAGGCTTGGGGGGAAATGGCGTGAGAAGGAGCAGCATGGCGAGAAGCCCTGGAGAAGCCCAGTTTGACTTGTTTTCTCCTGGGCCCGAAGGACATATTTCTGCGCAGATTTTCAAGGAGGTGAGGGCAGCCCCGCTTCCTTCTGCCGGCAACCTGCAGCTCGCTGGCACACGCCAGTGCAAGCGCCGCATCCCCGACGAGCATCGTAGGTGCAGATGGCTGAGAGTCAGGTACCAAAAGCCACCTCCCTGAGGGACCACCAGCCCCTGATCGGCTCGGACCCTCTACCCTTCCCGGCACGGGGTCTGCTGGCGGAAGGGGCCGCTGGGAAGCTGAGCTGTAAAAGCAGTGTAGTAAAATAGCAAATTGACCAGTAAAAGAAATCAGTAAATGAAGGCAACAGCTATTAATGTGCCAAGCCAAGATGTGTAATTATACCCTAGGACTTTTCCAAACTAATACATGTTAAAGGTGTAAACCTATTAAAGGAGAGATTTTTCTGTACAGCGAACTTATGTAGATAGAAGGATTTACACTGTATTTTATTCTTGTATTATAAGGTATAAGGAACATTTGAGCAAATGCAGTCATTCCTATTATTACAATATCATACATTTTTCATACCATTTTATGCTGTTCTTCAAAAACTTTGGCACTAATTCTCTTTATATTGTTAGAAATTTTCTTTTTAAAACAGAATTCTTTTTCTCAAATAGTTAATTAGATTTTGAACTTCAAATACGGTACTTATTTTTTTTTCCTCCCAAGAATAGGGGTGTTAGATCCATTGTGCTGGCCAAATTACAGTTTGGATAGTTAAATTCTCTCTGCTTAATCACCCTGCAATTTCATTCGAGTGAAGGATTTGGTGCCTCAGGTGTCCTGAATTCCTCCAGAGCTCTGTATGGCGAAGTTGCTGCCACCGTCCATTCCAGAAGTGTCTGCATTTAATGGCAGAGAATTGTCATCTGCTTCCAGAGCGTAAATAACAGTTTCACTCACAGACGTGGATTTCTGTAGTATTCCTCTGTTGTTAAACTTTGCAGTGCGTCTGTGCTTTTCCAACCCGAGCAGCCCTGCCCCAAGTCTTCGGGCACATCTGAGAGATTTCTCTTGTGATGGGAAAACAAATTTGTAGTAAGGGGCCCCATACAAATCCCTTTGTTTGTTCACCCTTTGCCATGACAGGTGCAGTAAAGCAGTGGGTCCCGGCTGCCCCCAGTCCCCTCCTGGTTCAGAGACTCGCTGTTTCTCAGTGTCATCCTTTTTCTCGGTGCTCACATGGGAGAAAAGGATTGGGGCGAGCAGCAGTGGGATTGGGATAGGAAACATCCATGGGTCATAACGCTGGGCTGCAGACAGGAGCCCGCTTTGCCTGGGGAAGGGGTTGGGATGGGAGGCCCCTGTCCTTAAGCTCAGTTTGGGCCCGGTTTATTTGGGAAGAAGTGATGGATCGCGGCATTGCGCTGTGAAGGGCCGGAGTGGAAGTACAAAGGGAAGCCCCAAAGCACACAGCCAGCCCCGCTTAGTGCCGCACAAAGGGCTCTGAGCCGGTCGGATGGCCCCAAGGGATCTGAGAGCAAAGTCCCGTAGTTGTGTTTGCTTAGCCTGTACGGCCGGCTGTTTCTTGTCCATGTGAAACCAGACGTGCACCATCAACATGACTGACATGGCCAAAGGCCAGGGGGTGGCTGTGCCGAAGCCGGGTCCCCTCCTGCCCTGCAGCGTGCCACCGGCTTCTCCTCCCTTTCTGTGCCCCGTCCTGCCAGGCTGAGCGAGGGGATGCGCCTGACCCCGAGACAGTGAGGAGGAGGAGATGCACCTTATGTGGAGGCCTCCGTCACCGTGCCCTGCTTTCGAAAGAGCTTTTCATCCATATATACAGGAGAACCCGGGATGGTGACCTTTAGTAGCTCCTCCTGGTAGTTCAGCCCTGCCTTGAGGCATACTTGGCGAGTCTGGTATGGCAACCAGACTCAGCTCAGAGGCAGAGGGCTGCTCTGTGTCCTCCTGCCTGCACTAAGCCTTCTTGGCTTTAGCACTGTTTGCCAGCTCTGCAAAGCACTCTGTTCTGCTGCTTTCTGGCATTTTGGAGGTGCATTTGATTCCTGGAGCCGCGGTGCCACCCGTTTGCTCTAGCAGGAGTGGAGGGATCCTGGTGCCTCCTTCCCCGTGTAGCATCAGCAGTGCTGCAGCTTTTCTGTCTGCTCCTGTCTAACCATGAGGGCTGTTGCCTAAACACCTCTTTAGGAAATAATTTGAGTTGTTTTGTTCCACGTACAAAATTAATTTGTTTTCCTCTTTAAAGAAGAGATGAGCAAAAGCTCTTCCCATGGGTGCTTACTTTAAAAAAATTAGAAGTAGCTTTTGAATGTTGGAGGAAAACTTGGAACTACGAGCCAGCTAAATATACTGTATCATGAAACCTTGGGGACCACTGAAATGAGAACAGTGGCCCATTACTGCTAAGAAGGTGTTTTATTGAAAATACTCCGACATGCGTTCCCAACAGAGTGAGGAAAAACCGGCAAGATGCCCAGCGGTGATACAGGTTTTCCTCACAGATGAACCAGAACATAGAGCTCGGCACTCCTGGGTTGTGTGCACGTAAGCTGTGTAACACACTGATAGGTGTTTCTAGGTAAAAGGGCCCATATTTAGTCTGATTTATATTAAATCTGTGGCTATACATGTGTGTACGTAGGGGTGTGCGTATGTAAGTTGTTGTGGAAGTAGGCATGGTTTTTTAGAAGGGGATTCTTCGTGGTGAGGTGAAGCATGGAGTCTTCTGATGCCATGGGCCGATTGCCAGGAGAGGGCAGCGCATCTAACTCACTGTTTCACCCCAGCGGTACCCGCACCAGCCCCAGACCGGGGTGACCCACCTCAGAAAGCAAAGCAGGGGCACTGGGGCTGCCCCCACCCGCAGCGCCCCCCTGTCTGCACAGGGACCGTGACAGGACAGCGTCTGTCTGGGGTGGCCAGGAGTCCACTGGTTAATACTTTACAGGCAATAATGTGTTAGATTGACATTCGTTTTGTTGACGTTTCATTCTGTGTGGTGTTGTGTGTGTGTGTTTGTTGTTTTTTTTTCTTACCATGGCAACTTGAGCATCATGACAAAACACTTACTCTTCTTGGAGCCCTTGCTGTCGTCATGCCCAGTAGGTTATTTGGTAGACAGGGGTTGTTCTTTTCAAGTGGAGGTGTTGCCATCTCCCACCAGATACCACCTCCAGTCTTCCTTGTCCTAGGGTTTTCTCTATGCGAACACCGTGTTTCAACCCATGGCAAAAAAAAGAGTTTTAATGGAAACTGCAGCATTTCCTCTACTGTACGTGACATAAATGCTATCTCACATAATTAAGGAAAGTAACTGAGAACGGTTAGTGGTGATTACCTTTCAATATATTGTGTACATTGGGGCAGAAAAATAAATTATGAATAATGCCCAAGCATACTCGGAACAATTTGCACACTGTGCTGTGAGTGATGCAGACCTGCTGGTAGGAGAGTGTGCTAATAAATTTTACTTTGTGGCGGAAACAAGAGATTACAGTTTATTAGGAAAGGAGATGGCAATTTATTAAGATCAATCAAATATGAATGCAGAGCAAAAATATTGCTGTTTATGTTTATTTATCTGGAAGCATGTGGGGTGCAATTATATAAAATTTGTTGTTTACCTGTGATGTTTGATACATTATTAATATTTTTATGTTTAGAGGGAACCATAATTTTACTGAAATGTCTTCCATAACTCCTGCACAATCATATTCATAACTCACCTGAATGTTGACACATCCTGCTGTGTATATATAAATTAACTAGTAACACTGGCATTATAAAATGATGCATTAAATGAAGATGTGAATGGTAATTTAAAGCATGCCATGAAGTGAAATTTAAACCATTGTACAACACTGAGGGGATTTAAAGAGCCTTCTTCGTGCAGAATTTGCAGGGGCAATAAGGAAAATGACAGTTTCACATCAAAAAAAAGAAGAGCAACAGGGACACAAGCGTTACTGAAATGTTAATTGCTTTGCTGTCCTGTTTTGCTAGAGACACCGTCAGCCTAAAAATTACTTTTCTGTCTGAGGATATTTTACCATGAAGCATTAGCTTGAGAATATTAAAAATGACCGAAAAAAAAATGTTTACTTTGTTCTTTTTCTCAGCACTTTGTGGGTAATAAGTTTCACTGTTTCCTGTTTAGTCAGTTGTTTTCCCCGTTTGTTTTCATAGGTCTTTCAAACATCAACAAGGGCAAATGGAGCATTCTCAAAACAGGAAAATGTGATTTAACCCCACAAAAATGGGCCTGGGGATCCAGGAGCGGGAATAGTATCCGAGATGGCTTTTTCCCTCAGAACTGCAAAGAGCAGCTTGATTTTAAACCCGCCCGTGTGCCGAGCAGCGTAATTTGGCACTCGCCTTTGCCGGGTTTGGCGTTGGCTCCGGTGGGCGGGCTCCTCGGTGAGCAGCGGGGCTGACCACGGGCAACGGCACCAAAATTCACCTGAATTGCTCCAGATTTGTGCTCGGGGATGGGGGAGAAGGATTTGGCCCACCGTCTGCTGCCAGAGAGCAAAGTGGGACCTCTTTGGCCCTGCCTGCCCAGGGGAGCATCCCGAGGACAAGAACAGATTAATTGCTGTCTTAGGTAGAAATTGCTTCGTATTGGGACTAGACATAAAATTCCTTAATTTGAGACAGGTTGACTCTGGTTAGAGGAGGTTGCGCTGTGTGGGTGTCTCGTCTTTTCTTTCTCCTTGCCCCGCGGGCAGCTGGTGGTTTTTGATAGGCAAGTCCACGGTTTCTGCGTGGTTAGGTACCTGCAGAAGTCTGTGAATGGCGTGTCCATGTAAAACAATGGCATAACAAAACCATTTATTCCACTGTATTCATCTCCATTGAATTCACAGGCTCTTCCTCTGACTTGGACCTTAGAGCCTCCTGTCCATGCTGTACTCCAGTGATTATTTTTTTTCACCCAACTGTTGATACCACCACTTTAAATGAACCAGATCTCATGAGCACGCGGTGACAGATAGCCACCTAGTCTGCCACGCTCATTTGCAGTTATTTTTAATTTGTTACTTTTTGTGGTCTGTTTTGAACATCCCTGTCTGATTGTCTCAGTCTGTGATGACTCTCCGTAATTTAACGGAATTAAAGTGGGAGTTTATGGTTCTTCTCGGTCTTTTAAAATATTTTGCTGGCTTAGGAATGCATTATATTTCATGGTGACCTTACTTAACAAGTGCTACCATCTCTGTTACTGAGGGAATAGACTGAAGGTTTTAGCCTACAGCAGATGTTGGCTGAGCTTTGCAGGTATGAAGCTTTTATATGAAAGGGTATAAAATGCTTTAAAAATACGGCTTGCAGGTTCTGTGGCCAGCGCTCAGTGCTTAGACAGCACCTTTCGTTTTCAAAGTGTTTTGCAAATACGGGTCTACAGAAGATCCTGAAATGAGTGGTGTTACTCCCATTTTGCAGATGAGGAGACAGAGATGTCAGGGTTGTTGGCTGCCTTTGAAGTGGTGGGTGTGCAGGCAACTCTACAGCCAGGCCAGAAATTTTGCAAACTGAGCCCTCAGAGAGAGAGGCATCCTCAGTGTGATAGATGTTTTTCAAAACAAAACAGAACAAAAAGCGACGAAAATGTCTAGATGACTTTTCCGTAAGGCTGGGAAGAATTGTCAGTGCCAGAGCCAGCACCGTGCTTTTGCTTTGCATGTAACTCACAGACCTGTGCTTTTTCTTTGCCCGTGGAAAGAAGATAAATGCCTTGTACGAAGTTGTAGGCTTCATAGAGTCCCCTTTTTAATAGATATAGTAAGTCAGAGCTTGGTCCAAAGAAATGTGAGCAGCCAGCAGTCAGGGCAGAAGGAGGGCACTGGTCTTGGGTTGAGCTGCGTGTACCTGGATACGGTGGTATTGGGAAATACAGGGTGTTTCAAAATGATAGACACAGTTTGAAATCACTCTCTCTGAAATTGGGTCCATCTTTGTGAAACACCCTGTAAGAACTGAAGATGGGACTTAATAGGATTGAGGGTCGTGTGTGTGTGAGAAGTTTGTGCTGCGGAAGCGAGTTAGATCAGATGATTTCCGAGCTGGGGTCTGCGGAGCATGCTATGGCTGGTGTGCACAGACCGCGCGGGTGGGCAGCCCCCTCCGTGTTTCAGCTGTGAAGTTAACTAAGGGTGTGTTTTAAATGCACAGAGCTGTTTTCTACCGATGCTCTTGTGCCGTGAGTGCAGTGGGGATGCTGTGACCGTGACGCTTTTTGCAGATGCAGCAGGTCCACAAGAGGAACTGTTGAAAAGTTTGTCTGTGTGTTCTGCAATATATTCCCCAAAGCAATTTTATTTCCTCGAGATTACTTTGAAGTCCAGGACAGGAAGGATTCTCTTAAGCGCAGGCGATAATTATTACTAGATCATTGCATGCGTTACCGGTTTATGTTGTTATTGAGAGTCCGGCGTGTTGGGGTGTGGGTGTGTTATTTATTTGCTTGAATTGCATACATCTAATACTTACAAATGCCGGCTGCTTCCCTGCCCTTTGTGTGCTGACCTGCTCGGTGCCTGTGTGCCCCTTTAAGAGGCAGGCGCTTTCTGATTCATGTAGGCTGTTTCTGGCAGATTTAGGGTCTTGCAAAAGATGCCCTTAGTCCCTTATTAAATATTCATAAGAAGGTGGGGTCACATTTTTGTGACCTGAAAAAAATCCCATTAATAAATTTGTTATCTGACACGCAAACACTTCAGGGTGGAAAGCAATCCGTATCACATCCCATTTAACATCAGATCACAAGTTGTCAGTAAATTGGGTCCTTTGTCTTTGCTTCTTGTGAGGTTCTTCAGCAGCAGAACTAATGGGGCTATTGTCTGACAGCCCTCGACTCCTGCAAATAAAGTACAGTTCTGCCTGGGAACCGTGTCAGGGCGGCTTCTGTCTTTTCAGTTACTCACACGTGAAGTAACTATCTGCGTCAGTTTTGTCTTCAGAAACTATGTGAAAATATTTTAAAAAATTAAATCGAAATGGCAGGAGAGATTTTTACCGAGTATTACTGTCTGATGAAGTAGATAGTAGCTTTTTGGGCAAGAGAAATTAGGTTACCGGGGCCATGGCAGTGTCTGGGTGAGAGACAGCGCAGGGACAGGGTCACATCTGTGTGTTGCAGTCTGGGGGCCACGAAAAGTTATTTCTTTGAGCTCCTCCGTGGGAGAGTTTGCAGAAGCTGGTTCTGAGTGACGTGAAACTGCTGGTGGTACCGAGGTGCCGCAGAGCCAAACACCACGGTTCGCTTCCACCAAACTCGAGGGCTCGGCCGCCTTCAGAACAGGTGGCGGTGGCTGGTGCTGGCAGAGGGGCCCCTGGCCGGGGGTGTGCTGAGCATCCCCTTGGTGCGTCTGAGCATCCTCCCCCTGTCTCTGAGCATCCCCCCGTGTATCTGAGCATCACCCGGTGTATCTGAGCGTCCCCCCGGAGTGTCTGAGCATCTGCCCGGTGTACCTGAGCATCCTCCCCTGGTACCTGAGCATCCTCCCCTGGTACCTGAGCATCCTCCCCCTGTATCTGAGCATCCCCCCGATCTGAGCATCCCCCCGTCTCTGACCGGTCCCCGTCTCTTGCTGAAGGGAGATCAGCACACGGGGTCCTGTTCGCAGGCCGGGTGCTCTAGTCTGCTTGGTGCAAACTGCTGTTAGAGGCTTCTTGTGGTGTTGTTTGTTTGTTTTTTAATTATTATTTTTCGATATTAAACTGTGGGGAAAGGCGAGAGCAGAGTAAAAGCCACTTCTCACTGGAGAAGAAGAAAGTTGCAGTGGAAGCGGGGACCGATTCTCCTTCCCCGCGCGGTGCCGGCTGACACTTCCCCCCCGCCCCCGGGCTGGCACCCACCCCCGCAAAACAGATTGATTGCGGGGAGGGGGGCGGCTTTGACCGGCTGGGGCGGTGGGGGCGGTCAGAGGGCGCGGCGGCAGCGCGGTGCCCGCCGCGGGGGGAGGAGGAGGAGGAGGAGGAAGGNNNNAGCTCCGCACGCTCCATGGCCCGGCGCGCCGCGCGCCGCTCGCCGCCGCCCAGGTGGGTGTCCCGCGAAGGGTGGGGGGGGACGGGCCCGGGCCCCGACTGGCGGAAAGAGGCCGGGGAAGCCGGAGGATGCTCCAGGCTCGGCCGCTCCCGGCGGGGCGGGAGTTTGCTGGGCCGGTTCCGCGGGGTCCGCGCCCGCCTGTGAGAGGAGGGCGGTGCGGTGTGCGCGCTTCGCAACTCGCGGGAGGGTTTTTGAAAGTGATGAGTTTTGTGGTTTTGCCCGTCTTTTGTTCTGACAGTTTGGGTGCGCGGAGCCGGCCGGGCAGTTTTTACTTCCGTGCTGTAGTTTGGAAGAGCGGAGAGGAAGGAGGGAAAGTGCCCAGGGCCGGGTAAAATACTTCGTCAGGTTTAAATGTCAGGAGCCGGGATTGCTGAATGGGTTCACCAGTCAATTTACCGGGGGGAAATTAAGTGAGTGAGCTTTGTTTTTGACACTGACTAGTGTTAGGAACCCCAGCGAAATAAACGTAACGGGATGTAAACGCAGCTGAGTTAAGTGTCAACCCTGCGAGCCTGCATTTCAGTGCAGACGAGACGGTTTTTCTGGGGTGGCGGTGGGGCGGAGGGAACCCTTAGGAAGTGGGTGGTAAGTTTAGAGCAAAGTGCACATACACTCTTCCTCTTTGGAATTAACTCCTTCAAAGCCGGCTCGCTTCACAAAACACTGAGCGTTTCGACTTGTGCGGGTGGTCGGGAAAAGCCACTCGATAACGCGACACAGTCGTCTCGGTGCGTGTGCCGGCGTTCGAAGTGCTACCATCTTATATTTTTAAATAAAAACAAGTTTGGTGGCAGGAAATGTGAATCATTCGGGGTGACTAAGATCTGTTTATGAAAACGAAATGGTTGGATTTATTCTAGCAAGGAGTGTTGAATTGCAAACTACAATAAATCGCTGAAGTTTATTTCTAATAAAAAGTGACTTACGCAGGCTAGTTTGCCTTTTATAAATAAACGGAAATGTTGAAGTCTTTTTCATTTAGATCAAGGCTAATTTTCATGCCTCATGCTCCCGGGCCCGATCCTGGAATGACTTGTGCATGTGCAATAGCTATGGTGTGAGAGGAGCCTCTCTCCCTCTCTCCCCTGAAGCAATAAGCGCTCTGCCTGCTAAATTAGTATTTGCTGGATTGGGCCCCCCATAAGTATGTTTACTGTGCGGAGCTTTCAGACGTCTTTACATCAAGTTAAAAAGCAATGCTGTTTGCTTCTGTCTATGTTAAAAGTCACAGCTAAAAGACACGTTTATGCGTGGATGTGTCATTAGAGTGTGCTTCTGCCTGGTAAAGGAATGGCTTTTGTTGATTGTGTATTTATTGCAGTAGCAGCCTAGGAAGTCTCTAAAAGCGGGCACTCTCCTCACAGCCAGCGGAAAATCTGCTGTCAAAGGCTTTCAGTGATCTCCTGTGACTACTTCCAAAAAATTTCATTGATAAGGCTGCAGAGATGAAACCCAAATCCTTCCTAAACAGAGTAGCTGCCTTGGCCTAGACTGTGATAGAGCTGAACTGCAAACTGATTGGTCTGACACTTTATAATCAAAGTTGATTTATTGTTCATTAGTAGTGCATTAGCCCTTTCAGGCAAGACAGTTATTTGTGTAGTGGCCTGTCAAACAAAAGACCGCTAGCACCTGTCACTTCTAAACCATGAGATAAGCGAGCAGATATTAAGATAATGCAAATAGAAATGCACTGGAATGAGGTGAAGTTCTAGCAATTTCTCTGTAAGAAGTATTGTTTTATTTAACGTGCTCACGTTTGGCGTGTAGAGGAACTGGACTGTAGAGCAAAGGGGTTCCCCTGCACCAGGACCATCAGGAGAAGAAGGTGTAGCCATGAACTGGACACGTGTGGTTTCAGAGCACATCCGAGGTGAGGAGGCAGCTGGGGCAGATGATGAACTGGGAAAAGCCAGTCGCTCACGGAAGATGCGGATGCTATTTTGGTAGCCTTCATTTAATTTTGTTTGATTTTAGTTACAGTGTGAGAGAAAGATCGAGGCACTTTTCATGTTTCGTCCCTGACTCCTTCCTCCTCTTCCCAATGGACAGATGCCATGAAATGATGCTCTTACTGGCAGGGGTTAATTATATGAAAACTTGATGACATCACGGCAGAGCTGTGAGAATGTCAAAATACATCTGCTGCCATATTCAGACATATTGCTCTCCCTCCTCTCCCCCTATATCAGCTCCCCTCCCCTTCTCAAAAGGGAATGATCTCATGACATAAAACAGAAAACAACACAAGTGTCAAAAGAAAACAAAATTAGTGAACTTTTGTCTGCCACCATAGAAACGAGGATTAACTTATGTTATTCCAGAGCATGGAATGGAGACTATCTGCATGAGGATATATAGTGTATTGTCTTCTGTGAATTTTCATTTGACAGGGATTTTGGAGGCTGTGATCTTAATTAAATCTCAACTGACTCAAATAATGCATCTAAAGGCATGCAGTGTTGCGTAACCTTGCTGAGTTGGTAAACCATAAATCATCAGAAAGCTTATGATAGGAAGGGCTGCTTTGAAAATTTTTTTGTTTGCTACAGTTGTTTTTTCTTTTGGTCTTGTTTAACATAGACTGTACTGTGCCCTCCCTTTTTTTAAACAGCGTAGTTTTTGCTTTTTAAAAAAAAAAATACAAGCTCTCAGGCATGCTCTGACCAGTCACTCAGCTGAACTAAAGAGAAGTCGTAAATATAATGGGATTGGCAGGGAAGAAGTGAAATCCCAGCGCTGGCTTTCTGGGGATCTCGCTGCTCGTAGGAAGCTGTGGGTGCCTCGTGTTCTCCAGCTGCATTGAGCCCTCTGCACGTTTTAAAAGTGTAACTCTGAGCCCCACGTTGAAATCCATGCTGGGGGTAGACGGTTATCAGACACCACAGTGGGTACCGCATCGCCCCGGGTTGCGCTGGGTCACAGATGGGTTGCTGCGCTGATGGACCGTGGGCTTTGACGTCTGCGCAAGTGGAGTTGGCTTCGGTTGTGTGCGAGGAAGAAAAGGGCTGCAAAAGTTGTGTGGAGAAGGGTGAAGGGGATTTTCAGGCGTTGAAAGTGATGTAGGGCAGTCAGAGCGATTTCTCACGCAGCGTTTTAACCTGGCAACGCTCAAGCGCCAGTGTTGCTTGAGAATCGTGTTGTTTTTAAAATACTGAAGCTAAACAAATTACTACTTCAGTGTAAAGTGCTTTGCTTTCTGAATTTGCGATTGCATGCCCTGGGCAGCTGAAGAAAACGTCAGGGGAGAAGGATTTTTGCTTTCAAAAGTTAAAGGAGTTGCAAAGCTCTTGTGCTTTCTTACCCTGTATTTCTGAGTCATTTTAGAGCTGTTGTAGCCAAACCTAAGCTGGAAGGACACAACACTTGGATTTACTTTATTAAAATGTTTCCTGGTAGCGAGATAACTTACTGATGTTGTTTTCTCCCCTCTTTGCAAGGGAAAAGCGGTAGCAGGGGTAGTTTTATCAACACCTGCAAAACTAGATTGTGGGAAAGTCCTGACACCATAAGCTAAATTTGTTATTGTTTGGTGAAAGGCTTGGCTGGTTTTGAGCAGTTTGTTTGTTTTATTGAAAGCAGAACTGCATTACTGGAAACTACTTTGCTGTAGTTCAGTTAAAATGTCCTGTACTGTTTTGTTTTTATAAGGTGCTTACTTGTTCAGCTTCGCTTTCCAGTTATAGGGAAAGGGGAAAAAAAACCACATCGTGCAATCATCTGCAGATCTAAAGTGGCCGTGTAGAGAGATTGGGGAGAGAAGCAGCACTGGTAAATCTCTCTTCCTTAGCCTCTTTTTTTTGTCCCCCCTCCTTTATTTTTTTTTTCCTTTTTAACCTTTCCAGCACAGTTTCCTCTGCTAGCGGGAGGATCTGTAGTTTGCAGTGAAGTTGGACGAATGTTAGAAAACCTAGACCGAATATTGAACAAATAAATGGAATTGCTAATTGTTCTCTGCACTAGTTTCGGATGGATTTGCCTTCATTGATTAGGTAAGATGCTCTGTTATTTGGGAGGGACAACACCCCCTCCTCTCCAAACTGACAACGGGTTTTAATTTTTAAGCTTTATCTTGCCCTTAAATCTGAAACATCATTGTTCAAATAACTGAGAACAAGGTAAACCAACAACATCAAAAAGGTCGGCTTCTGTGATTTCTCAAGGGCTTGTTATTTTGTACTTTCCAATTCTATTTGATGTCTTGACAAAACAAGATGACACAAGGGAGAATACATTAAATTTTGATTTTCATCTAACCTGTTACAGTAGTGGCAGCTTAATTTCTTTTACTTTTTACCGAAGAAGGCTTTTTGCACAATTACTCTAATTGCCACGCCACTTTATGAGAAGGTTTCTTTACAGGTTTCCCATTTGCCTTGATTTTTCGAGACATTTTTTTGAACGCGCTTTGACCTTTAACACGGCGAGCTTGCTGGTTGGAGTGTGTCTTCATTAGAAGTAAATCAGTGAATGGCAAGATTGTCAAAGAAGCAACTGATGTTTTCTCATTAGAATCTAATTTGCACCGTTATGCTTAGCTGTGATGTTCAGCTGTAGGTGTCTGCCATAGGTGTGAAAAACTGCACATTTTAAGCAAATAAAGTTTACAGCTGTTATAAAGGCTACGGTTGCAACCGGAGTGGCGAAGCCTAACTGTGTATTTAAGCAGAGCTCTGGGGTTTTTTAATGGGAAATAAACATCGTGATTTAACCGGGTGAATATTTTTTAAGAGCTCACTAATTTTTTCAGCTGGCCGGCACAATACGTGTCTTGTCAGACAGCCGGGTTTGCAGAGCAGGCAGCTGAGCCTTCCACTCCTGCTTGAGAAAATACTCGGGGAGTGGAAAGAGGGCTCGTCCTTCCCGAGAAATCTCTGTCGGGAGTTGCAGTTCTTAAGAATTTGACATAGGGGAGGGAAAAAAAAAGTCCCTCTGTAGAACACTTCCTTTTTGCTCGCGTGAAATTCCAGGCGTGTTAAATGTTGCCGGTTCAATCACAGTCTTTTATTATTTAATTAAGCTCTCTTTAATGTATTAATGAATTAATACACAAATGTAAGGAATCTGACATGATAATCATTCTCAGTATATTAAGGGTGTTTGGGAGAGAGAGGGTTTCAAGGCGTTTCCAAGGGCTTTAGGGGTATTTTGGATGTTTCTAAGCAGGATTGCTTTTGGTTTATTTGAGGCTTTTTGGCAGAATATGTTGATCTAACATTTCCTTTCCTAAACTCTAGATTTTTTAAGAAATTTTTTTTAACTGAATCATTATAAAACATCACCACTGTTCGGAACCATGTACAGCAGGTTATCGTTTTTCTTTCATGCTGCAGTGGGAAACAAAACCAATAAGTTTTTTAAAATATGAAAAATGATGATGATAATCTCGAGGTTGAAATCTCACTCAGCTTATTAAATGAGTATTTGGTTGTGTGTGTTCCAGTTTAGTCTCTATTTGACAAATGTTAGATGTAGAAGGGATTTAATTTATGTAAACTTTATATTTTTATGCAAATTAAATGGGTATTTATTATAGCAGAAACAATTATCCTGGCACTTAGTGAGAAACCTGGTATGCATGAGAAATGGTAGATAAGATCAGATGTTTCATTCTGTAAACAAATATGAAAATATTCCCGTTTTTCCTTAGCTAATAGAGGAGATAGAAGGCAATAGACGTCCTGACCTGCTGGGGAATGTCAGCATAGCCCATCACGCTGCGGTCCGTGGGTCAGAGGGAGATCTTCTCTCCTGATAAAATATGATAAACAAAATTATAATAAAATGCTAATTTAATTTTAAAGAGTTCCCCCCCCCTCGCCTTTAATAGGGAGTTGTATTGTTATGGAGAGAACAGTTATGCTAATGACAGCCTACTTAGCTGATTTTACATTAATATAATAAACATTACCTGTCTTAATGTGTTGTACTGTATTATGGCAAAATAAGTAAGGCTAAAAGTGAGATTCCATTTTGCATAACGAAGCGGCATTGCGATTTCTGCGCGAGTAATTCTAACAGCGGCGGGGTTTTGTTGTTATTTTGGAGGATGCGCTACCGCGTTGGAAACGTTTCAGTGTCGGGATGGACGCGGGTCCTGCCTTCGGCACTTGTTATTTGGCCGGGCTCTGCTCGGGCTTGTGGCACCGTGCTGCTGTTTGCCGGTATATGGGAGCTTTATCTTCTCCTGTGGCACGAGCAAAGCTCTTCTGCATTGTTTCGGCTGAGATTTTTTTGAATTTAAAATGTATTGCACATAATAGCTTTCCAATAAGACAGCTCAAATTAATTTTGTTTGTTTGTTTGTTTCCTAGCTGTATCTATTTTTATTTGTAGCCTGGTATTTTTAACTGCTCCTCAGCGACTTGTTTTTCTCTGTTCAGCTGTGTTTTGCTCCGTTTAACTTTTATCACAAAATCTTTAACCGAAGAATTGCTGTTTGGAAATCCAAGGTGCCTGGTATGAGGTCTTACTGAAGTCAAGTTTGAACATACATCGCAGAGAAAAGGATTTTCTGGCAGAGTTATCCTTTATGAATCAAGGAAATCCTCCCCATCTTCCATGCACGCCTGCTAACAGTTAACAGGACCACAACCGTATCCAACACCGAAGGCACGTTGTGTGAAAATGGCATTCTTCCCCCCCCCCCGCACTTCATACAAGATTAAACTACTCGAAATTATTTAGCTAGTATTTAATTATATTAATATCGCTGAAAATGGGGGAATGGAGGTGATTAAATAGGACTAAATCATTTTCATCCCCGTGACCCTTGTCTGGGTTGTATGGAGCAGTGACAAATGCATCCCCGCTCTAACTCCGCTGGGAAGTTAAAGGTGAACTTGGCCCAAGTTTGTGCAAGTTTTCCGTGGTCGGTCTCGCCAAAACGCGGCGTGTTTGGGGCACGAGGAGGGGGCTGTGGGGCACGGGGGGGCTTTGGGGGTGTGGAGGGACAGAGGGCAAAACCCTGCGAGAAACAGCGTCTGAAAACAATTGTGAGTATTAAAGACATTTTTTGCTGTTGATGGCATTAGCATGTCAGCAGGTCTCTACTAGTACAGCTCCGAAAGCCAAATTGCAGCTGTATTTTTACCTTTGCTGCCAGGTTTACGTGCAGCTGGGTGCCTACCACACCCTATTGTTATCAGTCAACAATAGCAAAAGTAGTTGATTAATCGTATCAATGACAACACTCGTGTTTCGTGTGGAAAACAGAAATAAACAACTTGAAAAAAAGAGATGCTCTGCATGTTAACTTAGCATTCTTTAAATATATCTGCCAGTAGTTTAATTTGAACTTCAACTCCCTGAAGGCAGTAAGACGGAATTATTTTAGTTCTTCATAAACTGCCTTCCGTGGTTCGTTGTTAACTCATAAAACACTCTCATTTTCATGTATTTAAACAGTTAAGCCGTTTTTAAAGTTGGTTTGTAATTTTTTTTGGCAACACATTTAAGTTGACATCTGAGAGATAGAGATCTAAAATTAATTTATAGCCCTCCGTTTAGGTTTCGTTTACTATCGGACACAATATCAGAAATAAATATTTTTTATCTAACGTAATGCAAAGTATATTGCACAGTATCTAAAATAAAGTTTAGTTTTGACTGAATACACTCAAAAAGGGACCCATAAATATTAGAGAGCTGTAGTTAAGAACTTACATGACTGTTTTAAATACTATTGATTTAAACCACTGGCTAGATTTTATGAATCAAAGTGTAATTTCCAAGCTTTGGCTATATTTCTCATCGCTAAAGCACTCTCTCTTGTGTGCCTTTAGCAGCTTTCCAGACATTCAACACGGGATTAAATGATAGTAGTTACAATGATCAATAGGTTAAGACCGGTACAATCACTCTTACCGCTAATGACCTCGGTAGTAATGGGTAATAAAGTGTGGGCTATAATAGCCTATTGCTGGTGCTGGATGCCCTTTGATTCCCAGTATTACCAGGGACTAGCTACATGAAAAAGCTGGACGCTGGGAGTTAAGAGAGTGGATATATAGGCCATCATTCTTAACTATTTAAAGTCCTCAAACCGTACGTCTGCCCACGCTCGTCCGGGACGTGCGTGTCATTTTTAACACAGTGTTTTCTGGTTTATTTGAATTAGTTTGTAAAAGGTTTCTGGAAGTTGCTTTCGTGATAAGCTGAAGTACAGTCTTTGGCTAAATGTGGCTGTTCGCCGTGTTTCTAAACGGAAGGCAGGACCTTCTGTAGAGGCCCAGATGTGGTGTGAAAATGTGGTTTGAGATGGTGAAATGAAGTTGAACAGGTCAACGCAAACTCGTACTCCTAGGTATATAAAAAATAGATATGATTTTTATTTTTTTTAATTGCTGGTTGAGCGCTTCTGTTCTAGCAAAGAGCGTGCAGATAGGAGATTCTTCACCAATTTTCAAAGGTTAGACAAAATCCTTAGATTTATCCCAAGATAGATGAGCAGAAAGCCATGGAAGTCAATGGGAGTTGTCTCTGCATAGCTGACGGCAGAATGCGGCCCTTCATATTAATCACCGATGTGTAGGGTTTACAGCACCCCACCCTATTCCTGTCTGTATCCCTGCTTGTCGTCATAAATCTGACTGAAGAGTATTTGTGTTGTCTGTCTTCCAAGAAGGGCACAGAAAACATACTTAAACATGCTTCCTCTTCTGTTTGCTCAGTCCAACTTCAATGAAAGGTAGTACAAACCCGAGGGTAAAGTAAACTTCTCTGGGGATGAGAATAATGAAGGTGAGTCACGCTTCGGGGCAGAGATAGTGACGGCGGTATTGAATTAAATAATTCCGTACTCCCAGAAAAGTTTGTAAAAGACTACGGATTAAGATATTCTGAGTTACTGGGATTATCCATCCTGGTGACTCGGTGTCCTCGGGGCCGGTCCTGCGTGGCAAAGCGGTGGCCGGTGGCGTCTCCATAGGCGCGGGCGAGTGACGCCGGCCACTGGTTTTGATGGCCACCCGTAATTAAATCTGCGTTTCCCTGCGTTCACACCGGCCTGGGCCGCACTGGGTACATGGGACCTCGCCACGTTGGCGTTGCTGCGGTGTCGGAGGCGTGCGAGCATCCCTAGGTTTGCTCAGGGAGATGATTTCGGGGCAGTGCCCGGCCCTGGCGCACGACGTGTGCACAACAACGCGGGGGGACGCGCCGGGTACGTGCGTCTGACCTTCAGGAACCATTTTTAGTTCATCAAAATTAGTGATGCTGAGAAATCAGGACATCAGTGCATAATGACTGTGAAATTAGGAATGAGAGCTTGCTATGCAAATGACAGGACAAATCATGTGAAAAAGTCAAGATAAACTGCATATTAAGACATTATGTTACATAAAATTAATACTGCATTTCTCTCTTGCTTACTACTACATTGGAAGATTTTTTTATTTTTAGACTCCTTTATCTTCTGATCAGCTATTGTCTGCTGATTTTTTAAAAAGTGGTGCACAGAAAAAGTGCTAAACATATTATTACCTTTTATTGTAATACATTAGATGACAGGAGATCCTTTTTAGCAAAGTATATCCTTTACTGCTTTTAGTTTTGTGCTGTCATGTATTTGATTTGAAACTATAGAAAAGTAAGGTGCTTAAATATTACTGTTAAAACTCATGCGGGTTTTGTCTTTTCCTCTATTGTTTTTTTTTCTTCCTTTTCTTTTCCTTTTTTGGGGTGGAGGGTAGAGGGGTGGGTTTCTAGGGAAATAGTCTTCTTGCATTACTAGGACTGACAAAATGGTTCTCATGTAGTCTGCAAATTAAACACAAGTGCAGTGATTATTTTGAATAGCTAAATTACATTCTAGAAAGCTTGCAGAATTCATAGCATTGTCATTAGGTATCCGCTTGAATACAATTTGTGTAACCTTGGCCAAGACAGCCTGTCATTTTAATGTCAGTGTTTTATCTGAACAAGACATCATCCTTTCAGATACAGTGTACAGGTTCCTTGCAAAGATGCCCGTGCAGAAACGTGTTAACAGTTGCAAATATGAAATGCTATCAAGTTCATCACTGTAGCTGTTTGTCACTGAAATGTCATGGAAAGCGGCTTTTAATGGTATCTCACATAATATGAAAGAATTGAAGACATCTGTATGCTTGGTGAATATGGAATGGTAAAGACATCGTGGTAGGGCCTTTCTGTTAAAATTGCATAGGAGTCTAGTGCTGTTATTCACATCACTGAGCCTTCCTTCAATTTTCTTAAAAACCTGTCGTAATAGGCTCTAGATCCCATCAGCACAGGATTCTCGGCTGTTGGATTTCTGTACAGAAGGGAAGGGCTTTCTGGGAGGGAAAAGACCCCGTTGACGCTTTCTTGTAAAAATAAATAAATCTTAACAGGGTTTACCATATCGGGCGCTTTACAGAATTCCCATCGCAATGATGTTTTGCAAAAGGGGAATCTAGTCACCGTGGTCGGTGCCTCTGCTGCGGTGGGCTGGGAGGACTCTCTCCTCCAGCACCCTCGGGATGGTGGGTGGCACGGGAGGAGCTGTGGCCACGTGCTCTGACCCCCCCTTTGCTCTCCTCTCGCTGCAGGTTCCAGTGTCGGTGGCTATGATGACACCTCAAGTGATCACTCCCCAGCAAATGCAGCAGATCCTCCAGCAACAAGTGCTAACTCCCCA
The DNA here is from genome assembly GCA_013399365.1 of Pampusana beccarii. Taxonomy (NCBI): domain Eukaryota; kingdom Metazoa; phylum Chordata; class Aves; order Columbiformes; family Columbidae; genus Pampusana; species Pampusana beccarii. The sequence goes on along the minus strand of VWYH01008138.1, from coordinate 901,773 downwards.
GCAACTCCAAGTCCTGCTCCAGCAGCAGCAGGCACTCATGCTTCAACAGGTAATTGTTTCCCTAACAGCTGCTCACGTGGCTGCTATAGATACCGGGGGGTTTGCCTCTTCTGAAATGTCCCCGGGGCAAGAAGCTGCCCACAGCTCAGGTCTGCACCTCGGAGCAGCCGTGCTCTCAGATGAACTGACTGCTCTTTTGTTTTTAATTCTAGAAATAGCTACTGGAAACAAATCCAGGGAGCAGTGCTAGGAGTGTTTCCAAGATCAGCTAAATAATACAGATGCATATTTAAGTGTCAGGACTTCGGCAGATGTCCCTGTTTTGCTTTTGCCCGCGTCCTCTAGAAAGCTCGGTGTGCCCTGACTAATCGGAATAAACAAGGTAGTAGGGCGATACTTCCCATTCCAGACCTCGTTATGTCCATCTGGAACCATAAAGGACTATGGAAACGGTGGCAATAAAAGTGAAGAGGTTTGCAAGCTGATTTCAGCCAGCGTGCGCTGTGTCGGTGTTTCTCACAGCCCAGGTCCTTTTTCAGCCAGCGCTGGCTGCCGACGAGCCCCGGGGCTCCGTTATCGTAGGGTCCGGCACAGCGGGGGCTCACGGATCCCGGGTGGGCGTCAGCATCTGTCCCAGCCCAGGACCTCGCGTGCTCCCTCCTGCCTGCCCGGCGCACATCTGGGGAGCAGGGAGGAGGAGAGTGTTTCCCAGGACGTCTGTGCGTGTATTGAACAACACTTAATGCAGTCAAACCCTATCATTTAGAAAGCATGTGTGTTTCACAACAGAGATTCGCCAGGCTCTCTCAGCAAGGGCATTTTGGCTTTGTTGTTACAATCAAAGGTCATTCCTTGCCTTATTTTAATTAGTTTGTGTAGAAAATGGTATGTTTTTCATCAGTTCATTTTGGAGATTACTTTTCAAACGATAATGCCAAGAATAGTCAGTGTGCACTGAATTTATTGTCGAGTTTCAAACTAAAGGTCAGACCATTACAGATAAAAGGATGCTATTTTTCAAATCACAGTTTGTGTGTTACACCAAAAGGGACACTGAATTGGCTCTCCACTTTGTTACTTACCATCTTTCCTTTTCTTTGTAGCAGCAGCTTCAAGAGTTTTATAAGAAACAACAGGAACAGTTGCAGCTTCAACTTTTACAGCAACAACATGCTGGAAAACAGCCTAAAGAGGTACAGACAATACCCATTTTACTTTCAAACCGCAGATCCCTGGGGACTGTCTAGTGGCTATTAAACTGTCATTCATCTTATAAATGATTGCACAACTGAACTGACTCCATCGGGTCTCAGCTTTCAGATTTAGAGTTATTGTCCTGTTTTCGCCTGTATTTTCCTGTGCTTTCCATTTGCTTGCTGCCACATATTTTATAGCAGGGGACCATGCCTTGATGTTCGGTATGAGCGCTGGAGCAAGCATCTAGACTTGTATCTTGGGAGAGTGCTTTTGGAAGTTAGTTATGTTGTAAAGGGGAGGGGGCAAGGCAGCAGGCCCAGACACGATGCTGTCCCCTAAACAGTGCAAAATGCCCAGAGACGTTGAGTTTGGGCCGACGGTTTCCAACTGGAGAGGTTCTGGTTGCACGTTCCTCGCAGCGTGAGCTTAGTAGGAGGGACCGTGCTGGAGCAGCATCGGTGGTGACGCCAAGAAACGGGGTCTGAGAGGCAGAGGATGTGATGGCAGGAGACATCACTGGTGCCGCAATGGCCCACGGCAGGAACAGGCCAGGCCGGGGTGGTTTCTGCCCATCCTTTAAACACACTTTCCTTTTAAAATACCTGTCACATCCTCAACTTCGTTAATTTTGGTGTGCTTGAATTTAATTCTGCTATAATTAAGATGTATTTTTAAGGTAGTGAGTTCACTCCTCTAGTCACAAGGAGTTTGAGACTTTCACGTTTCATCTGACACCAGCGGTGGCTTGGGGAGATCCTAGAAAGCTGCCTCTTGGCACGAGGCGCTGCGTGATGTCCTGTGCGTCACTTCGCAAGTGGCGCTGCTCGAAGCACGCACCAATTCCTCCCCCCCTCCCGCCCCCCGTTGAAATTTTGGCAAATTGTGCCACCTGTGCCAAGTTTTCAACCCGGAGTGAATTTTTCCAGCTGAGTTATAAACCCCTGAAAATAGGGGGGTTTATAATGGAAACGCTGACACAACCTTAGCCATAGCGCGCTTACGGGCGCCACTATAATAAAAAGGGAACAGATTAAAAAGTGTCTAAAATGTAAATCTAAAGGACTAACAGTAATTAAAATGGAAATGGCACAGGGAGGGAAGGCATGTAATTGTGAGATATCACTGTGCAGAATGCTCTCAGCTTTGTTTTGCTGGCTGTTTTTCTAATTCAGTAGGGCTTACTCATCAGTGGCAGTTCAATGCGCGTTAATGACTCTGGGATGCAGGCATCACTCTGGACAAAGAAATGATTATTGTGCGGTCAAAAGAAGTTCAAAGACAAGAAGGGAATTTCAGTTTTTTCCTTAGAGATCCACATTCAAGAGCATATAAATTAAGCCAAATGTTAAAAACCACAGTCTGAAAGCTGACTTCAAAGTCACAACTCTCTAATTAATGAACTGCGAGCTTCAGTTTGGACAAGTCGTGGTTTGATGCGCCCATAAATCAACATGACAGGTCTGTTTCACAGTCTCAGACAGCGCTTGTCATTGAGTCACATCAGATGTAAACACAGCAGAAAAAAGAGGGAATATGAAGGAGGTGCAATTGATCAACAGAATTGGTAAAAACCCACTTTTGAAACGCATTATGCATGATCACAGGAAATGGCGATAGCCTCAAGAGGCTTTCTCCTTCTGCTGTTGCTTTTTTGAATCAGATTTCTAACAGCCTTCAAAAGGGAGAATAAGAATTATGGAGCTTCTCCCCTGTGGCTGGCAGGCAATAACCCCCTGTTGTTATTTTGTGCTTCTTTCTTTTCAAAGGCGTCAAAATTTAGTTTTTTAAAGATCTTTAACTCTATATTTGAAGACAAACAATAAAGGGCTGCCACTGTCATTCTTATCAGTTACCAGGGATTGTATTTTTTCTTTCTGTTGCCACTTCTTATTAACCTCTTATTTGGTCTATTAGACATAGTTTTGAATGCAAGCCTGCATGCTGGGAGAACATGAAAGTTCAGATGAGCTCAGAGGGCAGATAAAGAAATTTGAAGGGGAAAGTTACACAGCAGAATGAACGATAAAAGTTAACTCTTCTAAATTGCTGTTGTCAGACAGGAGAGCATCTCAGACACAAAGATGAGGGCTTGGAGCTTAAAGAAAAAAATACTTTGTGTTAAAAAAGACGAGAGAAGGGAAGTTAGACAATGTGATGGCATTTCAATATCTAACACACTGATTTACTGTGGTCACACTTCTGATATTACACTATCGAAAGCAACAATAAGAAAGGACTCCTTCCCGTTTCAAGAAGAGCGTTTTAACACGATAGCTTCTAAGAGAACAAGGGCCCCAAGTCTCTTCAGCTTTTTCTAGGGTTTGTTGGGGTATTTTTGCTGGTGGTTTTAGTGAAGACCTGTTTCAGCGATGCGTTTCACCCCGCAGGTTTGCTCAGCCTCGTTTTTCCCGCCTTAAGGAGGTTATTCTTGCTAAATTAGCATGCGGGAGCAGTGATGTCTTATTATTTTTCTTTCCCCCCCCCTCCCTCTCGTACTGAAAACTGGCGGTGGGGTCACAAGGCGAGCGGTGCCGCGGTGGGGACCGGCGGCTGCCGTGCTAACGAGGGCCGAGTTTGTACCTTGACAGATGGAACAAGCGCGTTCGTGTCCCGCATCCCCCAAGTCATTTCGTTAGTGCCTTGTCCTATTGTACCGCCGGGAGAGAAGAAAAACACCACAGATCTCCCAAGCCCCGCTGGTAAAAGGGATCCGACCCCCGAGCAGAACAGAGGGATCCCAGTAAGGTTGCTGGTGGGTTTTAGTGCATTGCTCGGTGCCGGGGTGAGATCTTGTCCCCCATCCCCGAGGTGAGGGGGCTCTGGAGCCGCAGGGGGGTGCCGCCTGTCCCCTGGGGCTGGAGGGAGCGGGTTGTTTTCCAAACGGGGCCGTTTGTCCTCTGGCAGTTGTGACAGTTTATGTTAGGCAGTAGGGAGTAGCCTAAGAAAGGAAAACAGACCTTTGACAGAAGCTTTAGGGAGGGGATCAAAAATGCAAGTTTTATCAGGATATTTCAGCATTTTAACACTGACTACTGACCTGACAACAGGACTGCACTGAGACCTTTTTTGTATGCATTCAATTGTGAGAAGTAAACAAACTGCCTTGTATCCTGTGTTTGGTAACTGGGTGGGGAGTGCAGTTTGGCAACGTGTCTTGCTTTTAAATTCTTTCTTGGACAATGGGCCTTGTATACTTTTATATCCTGGCTTTTCAAAGTAGAGAGTGTTCAAGAGCTTTTCTTAGGATAGCAGAGAGGACAACCAAACGGGCATCAGTCATTTATTTAAAGAGGTGGTTTTTTTAGGGGAAAAACCTAACTTTACACTCGCATGGCAAATAGGCAGAACGGCTTACTGTAATAACGTTTATTATATATATAAAGTATGTATATATTTAGAAAATGAATATTTATGGAGGCAAACATTACTTTAATTCTTAATATAACTGTTGCTGGGGCTTGCTGTTATTGTTGCAAATAGTTGAGCAAGTGGATCTGTCTGAGCAAGCTCTTGCAAAGAAATGAAAGCTCTCTGAGTTTCAGAATAGCTAAACATCTATTTCTTTAACTGTGCTCTTGAGGTCCTGGATTTTCTTTGGAAATAATAAGGTAAATTGACTTTATGAACAGGACAAATGGACTGACTGCCGGTACAGTGGTGGGGGTACAGTTGGCTGCAGTGTGAAGGTTGATGGGACGGGGTGGTACAAGAAGTTGGGAGCCAAACCCCCGGCTGGTGTCTGTCAGTCTGTCTCCTGCAGCTCTGCTGGATTTCTTTTCCCTACTTGACACCAGCAGGGAATGGGGCCAGTGATCTCCTGGCTCGGTGTCAAGGAAGGGCGACAAAGAGCTTGGGATCTGGCTGGGGTTTGTTTGTGGAAGTGTGTAGTTCGGTAAGAGTTAATTTTCTTTCCGTAATTGTTAGCCATAATGTGTATAAGACCTCCACCTTGATATGATTCCTAGCAGATTAGGGATATTAGATAATTTCCTTCTATTTATTGTACTGCTGCACTGTATTATCTTTCTATCACTCAGATAATTACTAAGGAAATCTACATTAATTTTTTTTGGCTAGCACAAGGAACTGCTAAACACTGGCATGATGTATTGATGTTTTACACAACAAAAGTTTTCCTGCTGTCATTGTACAATAAATAAAAAGATATTTATCAAAATGCAAAGCCTTTCATGGATTTTAAAGAACAAAGCAAATAAAATACAAGATGAGCATGGAAGCAAAACCTAGAGGCTTCCTTAACTGAACAAAATTAAGGACTCTGAAGCCTGGAGTACTGTACATATTAAACACTCACATTCAAGTAAGATGTTGTTTGCTAAATTATGAATGTGTGTAATTAAAATCTAGTGGCTGTTTCTATGAAAGATTTACAATGTTATTTCATCGTTTGTCATGGCTAATTAACAATATTAGATGAAGTTTTTCTTTTTCAAAGGTCTGATTTTTTCTCATTTATTTATGTCAGAAGTGATAAACAGAGTAGTTAAAAGCTTCTCCGGGTACAGTAGTGAGAAAAGCAACATGTTCTTTTACACCTCGAAGGTTCAAGGTTCACATCCCTGTGGAGTAAAGCAACTCCATCTTCTTTCTAGTGAGAATAATTAAAATTTTCAAAGTGGAGAAGTAGCAGCCTTAAATACAGCACAGAATGATTCTGAACATAACAGAAAGTATTGTGGGGCTTGATGGATGAATAAGAGAGAGTAAGTATAAAATACCATAAATTAAGCCGGTCGTGTTGTCTTAATAGTTGAGACAACCCTTGCATGAGCAAACAGAGCACAGTGCAGGATTGTTTTTCGTTACATCTAAGTGTGATGTGATGGTGTGGTGTGAGTCTCGCGTTACACGTGTTCTTTGCCTCGAAGAATTACCCAGGGCCTTAACAGCTGCCTGCAGCGTTTGCTTTACCCACCACTGAAATGCAGCCGCTTCTGGAGCAAAGCGTGACCACGTGGACCAAGAAGCTCTGCATACGTTTTTAATTGGGATGGCAGGAGGGTTTTAGGTAGGATGAAGGTAACCGCTGGAGGTGGTGATCGACCGCAGCCCCGTGGTCAGCTCCAGCACCTCGGCCTTCCCTGGGGCCTTTGATACGGGCGGTGGACTCGCTCGCTCGCCTTGATACTGGGTGACTGCAATCAAAGGTTGAAGTGTGTTGAGACAAGGAGCCCTGTAAATCCTCTGTTAATGCTTTGCTCTCTATTGACAAACGTGTATCTTTATTTTTTTCTCTTCCAGCCCCAGCAACAGCAGGTGGCTACGCAGCAGTTGGCCTTTCAGCAGCAACTCCTACAGATGCAGCAGTTGCAGCAGCAGCACCTCCTGTCCTTGCAGCGGCAGGGGCTGCTAACGATCCAGCCTGGCCAGCCTACTCTGCCTTTGCAACCCCTTGCACAAGGTAGGTGAGGGGTTTGGGAACTGCCGGCTGTCTGGCAAAGTGCTAGCGTGCACGCACACACACACAATTGTCACTCAGGAGGACAGAGAGAGAGATCTCATAGGCTCATAAAGCGATAAGCAAAGAAAAAATCCTGACAGACGGGGTGGGCATTATGAAGATATTTTTTGAGAAGGGCAGCTTGGAGATCGCAGACCACTCTGGCTAGCGGGAGGCAGGTGGTTTGGAGTTGGGATTCAATTTGCGCAGCTATAGCCAGTGTGGCGGCCTCGGAGCTGCTGGTTGTACTAATCTGGGCTTGAAATCCTTCACAGGAGGCATCTTAATCGATTCTTGGTGCTGGGTTCATGGCTGAGAGTAGTGTGAGAGCAGCTTTTCCTTTTTTAAATGTGTTATTTGGGCCCTTTCTGGTTCCAGCCCGGCGAGGAGCGAGGCGCAGAGGAGCTCTGATCCACACGCTGCCAAACTGTAGAAATTTGATTGCCCTTTGCTGTAGCTGAGAGGGAGAGGTGGCAGCGTCTCCTCTCCATGCCTGTTTACACGACCTGCGTTTCGCTGCCTGTATACATCACAGCTTCATTACTCCCTCCACACTGAGGCAAATTTGGATTAACTCCCTTTAATTTTAATGGTGTTATTGACAGTTAGATCCTCCTACATCTTTATTTAGTCTTGCACGCTGCAAGAAGTTACTGCTTTGCTGAAATCCCTATTTTTTTTAAAGATATTGATACACTGAAAGCAATAACTTCAAATCACAATACTTTTGACAGGGATTATAACATGGGGGTTTTATTCTCTCTTTTCCTCCTTGGCTTGAATATTTTTATTATTTTTTTTTTAACTGGGTTTGTCTGCAAGCCTTTGGGACATTTTAACAGACTTGCCTGAGCTCTGGCTGCCGTGATTAAGGCAGACTGTTCGAAGTTGGCATGGCTCAGGGAAGATCAGGTCTTTCAACCATGATGCTGGTATTTCTGAATAATCGTGCCTTTTCCTTCCTTTGCCCTGTAATAAATTTAAACATCCACCTCAACAACTTGAGTCAGCTCAGGTTGAATGATTTGGGCTCTTCAAAGCAGCCTTAGGGCTGCTACTGGTTGCCAAACCATATAATGAATTTACATTTAGCTCTATTCAGTTAAATGGTGGGGGACGAGACAAAATTGCTTGTGTTCTTCACCCTCCCTTTTTGTGTGTACATAGCTGCAAAAAGGAGAGCGAGGTGTCTGATGAATATTAACTTACGTGGATAAACGGATACCAGGCTGAGGAGCGGAGTCTGCTTTTCTCTGCAGCTGGCGTGGTTTATTTAGGCTTCTTTTTGCGAGGCTCACAAAGGTATTTGAGCTCCTGTCTTGAGAGGGTGAGTTTTTGGGGACCTGACGCCTCTCTCCACAAGAGTCAGTTTAGATTTCCAGCATCCCAAAGCTGGACACCCGGTCTAGATTAGTCCCATGTGTGAGTCAGGGGCTGATGAGCAGCAAATGGGGCCTGGCTGGGAGCTGCAGGATCGGGCCTGGGGCGGTTGGTCGCCCTCAGTGCACGGTGCGATGGGGAAAAGGCGTGAAACGAGTCCAGAATAAAGGACATGTAGACAAAATGCCATTCATACTTGAAAAACGTTGTCACGTACGTTAATTAAGCTTCAGATTTATTGTTGGAAGCATCCCAGTCCGTTCCCACACACCCACCGGACTGAAGCTTCAACCTTTCTAATTTTTCCCACAGCTCCTATACTATTAAGTTGGCTCGGTAAGGTTCATTGTATAGTACATCAGTTAAGCTGTCCAAAGGAGGGCAATTGGGCAGTGACAAGACACGCTCATGTGTAATGTGAAAGAAATGAATGTGGTGATGCATGAAGTGTAATCTGTGCGGTAACACATCGGAGACACCGGTAGGTAATTCAGCCGTCATGGCATTGATTGATATGGTTAGCAGGGTAGTGTAACTATTAGTCCTCGCAAAGAAGCGTGTTTAGAACCTAAGGGGTGCTGACTTACACACCGAAGACAACACAAACATGAGCAGAAAAAGTGCTGGTTCTTGCAGGGAAATGAGCTGCGAGCGTTGGGGGCGGCTGGAGCCGGGAGGAAAGAGAAACTTGAGAATTCAGGCAGGTTGCGGTACAGCACGCTATTTTATTTCTTTTTATCAGAGAGACGATGGCTTAAAACTGATGTCATTATGAGGCTTAAATCAACTTTCTGCTTGCTTGAGCATGGTCACCTGGGTATGGAGGTACAAGGACACAAAGAGGTTGAGCAACTCTGTTTGTCTTTGAGCCGGTGATACCTGGGGTTGGGAAATTGAGTTCCGTGAGCAGTAATCTGTCAACTGTCCCCACAACATACATTTTTTAAACCTGTGCCTACATTTTCTTTCATAATGAAGGGGACTAGTTGTCCTGAAAAATGTAATGAAGAGCCAGGGCTATAGTTTAAAATAATTGGTAATGTACACTTCTTATTTAAAAAAAAAAAATACATATATCATGCCCTTTTGTTTTCAGAACAGTCTGCAAGACTGAGACAAATACTGGAAATGTGCGTATTAAAAAAATAACATCCCTCTAGTAAGTGTAGCTATGAATTTGGTTAAAAGCATTTTGCTTTTATTCTTAAGTATCTGTAATAGTAATAAATGTTTCTAAGGAGAGAATGCTACTTCATAAGTGATTTTTTGTTGTGTTTTCAGAACTAATACGTTGTTTAAAGCTGTATTTCAGTTTCATTTTAGTTTTTAGTGCTTACCTATTGTCTTACACAAAATAGCCCATCCTTTAATGTTACATTTGTGTAATCTTTTCTGCTTTGTATTTAGACACATCTATAATCTAGATTTTACATCTGTACCTAGTAGCAATTTAAAAATAAACCACATTTCAGCAGTGTTCTGAGCTGCGAGAGCTAGATCTTTAATATCTGCAAAATGAAACTGCAAATCACACTTCAGATCACCAGTGAGTGAAAATAATAGGACTGAGACATCTGGGTGCCCGATTGCTCCCGCAGATTTGGCAGTTTCAGGTCTGAATCCCGTTACTGGTACGTACGAAGTTGCAGCACCAGCAGTAGCGATCTCTGGTAATTGCAGCGCAGTTCTGGGAACCTGACTTAAAATTTAGCTCTCGCTGTTAAAATGAAACTGTTAAATGGTAAATTACATAATTTATTGTGAGCATTCGTGGATCTTGCTTTTACCATTTGTTCTATTATTTTATTTAACCATTTTGCGAGATGAATAATGAGCATACCTTTCAGCTGCCCGGTTTGACAGGCTAGTTAGGAATTCTCTCCAGAATTATTCTAAAAGAACTGAATTTGGGGAAGGAGGAGGAAGACTTTTTTTTTTCTTTTTTTTTTTTTAATTCTATTAATCAAATGATGTCAAGGATGCGGTCATTTTTAAGTGATGGGTTGTGTGCAGATGTGTATGACATCACATTTAACTCTTTAATTTAACATCACCCAGGCTGAAATCCTCCTTATTATCTCCAGTGTTTTTTTCCCCCGGGAGTTTTTTTTATTTTTCTTTCAATATGCGATATAGTTGTTGTTAGTGCTAATGTGAGTCACGCTCGTAAAGGAAGTTAGAGCAAACCCCTTGGCTTCTAGAGGATCTACAGCGAGGTGTAAATATTATGTGTATGTGTATTTTAAGGGCTGTGACGCTTGCAAGCTTTTCCTTGGGATAAAGCGTTAGTAGATCCAGAAGTGACCTGGAGGAGAAGGGAAGGGGAGAGCAGAAAGGCGGACGGGGAGAGTAGAGGGCGGGCTGGCTTGGTTCTAATTAAAAACCTGCAGAAATCCAGATTGGGGGATGGGGTAAAAAAAAAAAAAAGCCAGTTATTCTTTCCTTATTCGCTTGTTCTGGAAAATAAAAATAGGTGTCTACTCATACAGTCTCATATCAATATGTTATCATCAACAGACAAGTCTATTCACTATTGTTTCAATTGAGTAAACAGTGGTGTGAGGGTCAGCCCTGCTCACAGGTAATTGTGTGTGCGCAGACAGTCCTGTCAAGCGTGTTCGCTAAAAATACATCCCGCACTGTCACTTCGCAAGGTGTTTGAAAATAATAGCCCCGATACAGGAAAACAGGACGCAGGCTTGTGTACTGACCTTTTTCTTTGTTGAATTTGCTCAGAGGTTTAATTTCAGGGGACAGGTAATAATTGAATATGTCTAATAACTAAATGCTCATTTGGGACAAAGTCCATCAGAATATAATTGGCATTTGGGTCTGATGAAAGGAAAATGATGTGGCTTTAGAGATGCGGATGCGTCCTAAGAATATCTGATCGCTTAATGTATAAATTGAAGCCTCTCTCATAATATATATTAATTGCAGATACTTAAGGATTTTAGCGTTTTTTTGCAGCGAACCGTTACCAGAGACCAACTGTTTTTGTTAATGCTACTCTCGGAAAGGCGGGGAAGGTTATTGGTCTGTCGTGCAATAATTTACTCCTCTTTGATATGCAAACGATCCACGGTGAATATAAAAAAATCCTATCAGACTCATTTCACAGTTCTTAACCACTTAGATTCTCTGGAGTCTATCGCCTCATTAGACCAGTGCTCTCCAAAGCTAGCATAATTAAAATCTTTAACAGTTTAGCAAAGTAAAGATGTTTGGCTGATCACGTTGAGATGATTATCTATCCATTGTATTCTAAATGACAAAAATAAATTAAATTTAGACCTTGGCATTTTTTATTATGTGTTTCAAATGAATATAATGCATACTGCCTTTTTTTTATTTTATTTTATTTCAATACCTCAGGTTTGGTGAGATACGTGCCTGTGAGAGCTGCTGCTGTACGCTCAGAAAATGGCAGGTTTCCTTAGGACAGCTCCAGCGCTACAATACGCTGAAACAATGAACAGCCATCCAAACGATGGTCTGGAAGCGCAGCGATGAGAAACCTCTTTAAAAACACACAGACGCTGCTTTTTATGATATTTTTTTTTTTTTCCCCCTCCTGAATATTTAAGTGATGCGTCTCTACTGCTAATTTTTTCCCATGGCCTCCTCTGAAAGAGCACTGAAATTGTCTTCAGTGAGAGAAGCTTGACTTGTTTGATCGTGCCACAAACATGAGCTGGATCCAAAGCATGATCTCAGCGTGAGCCCGTGTCACGCTGACGCGCGGCTCCGCTTCGGCCCACGGGACTTCGCAAAGTTTTCACTTGCCTTATTTATTGCGTGCGATGGCCTGAGCTTGGTGTCCATTTTTGGCACAATTAAAAAGACATACATTTTTTTATTATTATTATTATTATTTCTTGAAGCTTATTTTATGTTTTCGTTTTACTTTTGAATGGCTCATTAGCATCGATCTAAGAAATGACAGTAATAATAGTGTTACTTGTATAGAAAGTTACACAGTTTTTCAGTAGACACATCCATCAATTAAGTGAGCAGTTCGAGAAACCAAAATTAATGAGAAAGATAGGTGTGTTAATTAAATAATCATAGTATAATCAATTTGACTGTTAAAATTTGAAAATCATTTCAGGAAGACAATATGAATTCATAATTTATGTCTAAAAGTGATTAATAAAAACTGTATTTAATAACAAAGCTATTTGTCATCATTTAAAACTTAAGCACAAAATTAGTCATATTGTGGTTCGTGTTGTCATAATAATAAAGCTGAGTATTTTTTTATTCCTAAGACCTTCCCTTCTTTTAAAAATAAGTTTGAAAGTGTTCACTTTCCTTGAAAAAAATAAAAGAAATAGTATATTTTTTGAAGAAAAATAAAATTTCTCCAGCTGACTGCAGAGTAGCCCACAACCACCTTTGCTATCGGCCTTGCTGTGAGCTCGGGATGATTTCTGCCTGAATGGGGACTCTGGAAATGGGCCCTCTGTAAATTTTAATTACAAAAAATAATTAACATGGAATTTGGGGTGGGGGGGGGGTGTTGTGTGGGCCCCCTGCCCCACACCTTGTATTTTGCATTACATAGGTATTTGCAGATGTTTCACCGGAACATTTAGCAGAGACGTGCAGTGTTCAGTATTAGCCTTCAGTTATTAATAAAAAAAATACTCGCGCAAAAGCACACACACACACAGAGAACTAACACTAGGCTTTGTTTACTGACTCTTTGATTTAATTACTGTTTGAAGACGGCCGAATTAGCTGTTAATTGATTTAATTATCCAATTTGTTTGTTTCAGGCATGATTCCAACAGAACTGCAGCAGCTCTGGAAGGAAGTGACAGGCTCGCACACGGCGGAGGAGGCAGCCAGCAACAACCACAGCAGCCTGGACCTGTCCACCACCTGCGTCTCCTCCTCCGCGCCATCTAAGACCTCCTTAATCATCAACCCGCACGCCTCAACTAACGGACAGCTATCGGTCCACACTCCTAAACGGGAGAGGTAGGTGCCGGTGGGGTTTCCACCCCTGAGCATCTCCGAACAACCTGCCGAAGCGATGGCGGAATCGTTGGGAGCGGTGGCCAACAGCCTTGGCCTCGGTTTTGTCCTCCACGTCTTGCTCTGTCTGATTTTGACGTGGTTGAATAGAGTCTCCACTGGGCAGAATACGCTCCTTTTGTTCAGATCTTTATGGCTTGTTAATTGGATCAATGTGGGCACAATTAGCTAATTAGAAGTGCATTGGATAAGTGTATTGGGGGAACTGTGAAGAGCATAAGCTGGGGTTTTTTTTGAGTTCCGCATCCCGGGTGGTGTTACTCTGGATGTGCTTTGGCTTTGCAGGCTGGAGGTAAGGGAGAAAAAAATTATTGGTCAGTACAGGCTGTTTTACCACCCCTGTTTTCTGCCAAATTTCATTGCCTTATCTAACTCATTTGCCTTTTATTTTTTTTTACTCTGTATTTACCTGCTTTCACAAGACAGAATAGGCTTGAATTCACCAGGTTTCTCTAAAACAAAGTGACTTTTTAAAGTGCTGATAAAATTAGCTAACTGGTGTTGTTTGGCTTTTAAAAGTGTGAGTTAATTTATACTTACTCGGCTTGCATTGTTAAAAAAGAAATGGCTTAAATCAGGGGTTGTCTGTTGACGTGCTTCTCAGCGCGGGCTCTGCTTTATTCCACAGGATGCTTTATTGCAGGTTTGTTTCTTTACACCCCCAGATTTCACTGAGGCGTGTCTAACAACATAACTTTTGCTTATGGTGAGATAGACAGTCCTAGGAGCTCGGGCTGTGGGTACCAGCACCTGCTGCATCCTCTGAGGAGGAGGAAGAGAAGGAGGAGGAAGAGGAGGAGGAGGATTAGGGTCTCCAGGAGCGAGCGAGCAGCCTGGGCGCAGCGGGGAGGGCAGCGCTGCTTTGCTTCTTTGCATTCAGGAGAGTCCCTTTGCCCATCTAGAAATGTTACAGCGGACGCTAGCGAAAGCTGGATTTTATGGAAACTGATGGCTTTGTCTTTCCATCCTCCTTTCATTCATTAGAAAGAGGATAATGGAATTTTTAAGCCATAGAGTTGATATTTCTGGTGGTCTGAAAGTAGATTGATAAGGAAGCTATATAAATACCTCTTATGTCTTTCTAATATTAAGAAAATAGTGCTGTTCGGAATAGATAGATTTTAAAGGAGAGCACACCCGCCGTTCGAAGAACTGCTGTGTGTGTAAGGCATCATTTTATATCGGTTGCGAGGACATGTGAGTGAACATCAGCACATACATTTATATTGCATGTAAGTGTCAAGGATGTGGTTTTCATAAAGACTTACATGGGATACTAAAAACAATTTAATGTTTATTAAACAATTAAATTCCCTTTTTGCTGCATATAGAGCTGAACAAGATGGTTTTATGACTTTTCAATAAATTTTTTATCTATATTTTTCTTACCGAGTATATAAAATAAAAACCCATGCAGTGAAATGAATCTTCTTCCACCAAATAGAGGTGTGTGCTGTCTGCTAATGGCAGTCTAAGCGAGGAAACTCTATGCCATTGCTGTTTAGTTCGAAATGCAGTGGAAATACAGGGATCGGTTCTGAAGTAAGAATTTTCTCTGTGTATACTGCCAAGCAGAACTAGAAATCTGTGTGTCTGAGTCCTGTAATTGTGGGCTGGAGGTAACTGGGATCTACAAACAAGGCAATACGTGTGTTTTTATTAGTAAAGTTCCAAATTAATTAGGAAGGCATAAGCTTGCTGTGGTTATTGTTTGAGATTGTCTTAGTTCAGAAGACTTACGGGCCTCACAGGTTGAACTGATCGCTGTATTGTTAAAGCTTTCTGTTATACTTTTCCTACCTATCTATTTAGAGTTGTCTGCAGTATCAAAACGCAAAAATAGGTACATTTAGAAATACAAATAGGAGAACTATAGACTTTCCTTTATCTTGCCTCTGTTTGGTACATGGAGGGTTTACGCCATCCATTTGCTGCAGTGATTAAATTACATCTTTATCCATAAGTAGAGCAGGAGACTACAGGCAGAAGAATGCCTACTGATGCACTTAAGGGTTTTGTTGCAGTCTCATCAGGCACCATGGTGCCTGCCTGGATTTCATGTGACACGGAAACTCCTCTGGTTGAGCCGTACTGCACTGGTTTCCTTTCTGAACGGGGGTTCATGTACAGGCAGGGCGGTCAGGGTGGTGAGTGAGCGGGGAGGGAAGAGCAGCCGCGCTTTGCTGTCAGAGGTATATTTGAAAGTTCATAGAAGCTGAAATGTTCGTGTACTTACAAGAGAGAGGACAGGCGTGAGCAGGGGGGTGGGAATTTTTTGGTTGTGAAGTTTAAGACTAGAAAAAAATCACGGGTCTGGCGGGAGCGTGAGTTTGTTAGACCTGTAATGAAATCTGTGTGTGTTCTTGTACCCAGCTGGTTCAGCACAACTGAGCTTGCAGATACAAGGGGCCTTGTGGAGGTGATCCGGCGCTCAAGCCCAGGCTTGGCTCAGGGTTGTCAGAAGAGCTCACAAGGCAGATCCCAGCCCTTCCACCTCCCGTGGCACCAGCCGGCAGCTCGGGCTGGCCAGGGCAGGGGGTCGGGTTGTGGCTTCCCCATCTCATTCCTGCACCTTCTGTGCAGCTGGCTGTTAGCTTTTGTCTGCTACAAGCAAGCGCTATTTATTTAGATTTAAACAACAATAAAAAGCACATAGTAAAATCTGGAAGTGTCCTAACAGTTAAGCACAGCCACATCATAACGACTGCCCAGCAGCAATAAATAATCATATACAGGTAACATTAACTTTTAGGGTGTGCTGTAAAGCTGTTTCCCCCGCTTTCTCTTGGGCTTTTGAGGAGTGGGCTGCAGGAGGCAAGTTGGTTACGTAGGAGTTACTGTCATCACTGTCATCTCTGGGACGTGTCACTGGGGTCGTTCAGGCTGTGTTTTATGGGGTTCCTGATCCTGCAGGTCAGGTTGTGAGGCTGCTTGAGACCCGCGAGACAGGAGGGACTCGGCTGATGCAGCAACAGAGGCACCTGTGTAAAAGCCATCGGGCAAGCAGCAGCCTTGGGTGAAAACATGTTTTGGTTATAAACATGGGGTTTAAAATAGCAGGAGAAGTAGTCATTGGCTGCCTGGCGTGCCCACATTCGCCGTGCCACCAGCCCGGCCTCGTGGTTGCGCACAGCGAAGCTGCGGGGACACAGCTCTGGTGTCACTGGTGACAGTGGCCGCTGCAGGGCTGCCGCTCTTGGAGCTGAGTGACAGCAAAAGTTCTCCTCTATGGCACAAAAAAAAAGAAAAAAAGGGCAAATGGCGAGCAGGTGGCCGGAGTCACCCCGGGATGTTGGAAAAGCAAAAATATGTTTGGAAGCAGGAGGCATCGTCCGGTCCTGGGCAGGGCCGGGGAGCATCGTGGTGCTGCTCTTGGTTTCTGTGTGCTCTGTGTGTATGGCTTTCACAGGAATGAAACAATTCCAGCTATAAATAATGGGTTAATGCTTTCATTCATTTGGGCTTTAAATGTATATTACATCTATGCTTTTGTCCCACATTTCGCCCGGTTTCTGTAAGTAGCAGCAGCAGCAGCTCTGGGGTTTGGTGCACAGCAATCTGTTAAGGAGATAAATAATCTGCTTTGGCATGACACTCCTACTCTCCTCTTTAATTTGTCTTACACAAGGAAAATTATAATTAAATCATTCAGGGTAAACCCTTGAGTGTAGAGAAGGAAAAAACACACTTTGGTAAAGATTGCCAATAGAGACCAACTTCCCTGTTGTGCCGTGCAGAGACATTTATCAATATTCAGCACTATTAAAGAGAGAACATTTCGTGTGATTTGTGAGGCGGATGCCAAAGCTCAAATCAAGGCTTGTTAAGATCCTTTCCCCATGCAATCATGGGCATTCAGCGTCATTAGAATTCAGCACTGACTGTGTGTTTCATGCTTTGATTTTACTCAGACAATTTAATAATGTTTATTGTGCTGATTATATATATAAATTCACTCAATGCAATAAACATACCTCAGTCATCAGTACCCTAAGGGAAATATTTAGTTATAGATACTTGTATTCACTCAGGATAAGCGAAAGTGAGACCATCAACCAGCATGCAAACCTCTCATCATCTTATCAGCATTTGAGTTTCTTCACTAACAAGCATTTTCTCTACACAGGTAAATAAATAAATAATGGGAGCCAGTTAAGTACATCTGCTGTGCTTAGAAATGTCAAGGACAGTGTACCCCCTTTCCATCTCGTTCCACTGCATCTTATTTGGGGGAAACTTCATTATTTTCTTAAGAAAAAACAGCAAAACAAAGCGGGTGGATGCCCACTTGAGGTGACTGCTAACTTTATAACCTGATGAGCAGCGGGCATCCCAAAACCTACATATTCTTGATGTTGGTAGGTTTGGAAAAGCAGAACGGTGCAGAAGTCATTGGTGCTTTGTGGTGAGCGGAGGTTGCTCCAGCTTGGGCTTGAACTGGGAGGTCTGGGGTGCTGTGGGGTGGTACCTGCGTGCTGGTCCCGTCCCCTGGTCCCGTCCCTTGCCCCCTTCTGTGCTGACTGCAGCAGCCACAGGATGATGGAGGCTGTTCTTAAATAAGTGAGTTAGTGAATGTGCAGACCTGTTAATTTAGAAAACGCATCTGTTCGTAAGGGGTAAGGTGAAGGGTTGGAGGTGAGGGCTGCACATCCAAGAGACCTTTCTCCACATGGCAGCAATCCCATGTTTGTCCCCTATTGTCTTTATACCATTTCCAACCATGCTTGAGTCTTGTCCTACGTAAGCAAGCAGCCGTCTCATAGGAAAAATAGATGGGATAAACAAGGGGATTTTTAAATGACTTTTTCTTGCCAGCATCACAGGAGGAAGGAGTCTGGAGAAGGCTCTGAAGGGAAGTGAGAGGAGCGACGAGGCAGCCCATTGATCTGGTTAGGCTTAATGCATTGTGTTTTACTGTTGTTATCTTCCATGCCAGCTGATCCTCCATCAAAATCCCAAGGCCCTTAGATGAGGGCATTAGGATTCAGCACAATTAAGAACTACAGATTTCGGTCCATTATTAATGCTCGGGATGAAACAGTTCAGCCTGCAGTCCATATGCTCCCAGGGCCTGATCCTCTCTTGGCCTGCCTCTCCGCGCAGTCCCTGGCATTCGTTCTGCACTGGTGCCAGCATCAAATCTGCTCATCCGTGTCGGCTCCTCTCAGTTGCTCCGTGCAGTTGGTTTTAGCTCGTTATGCTTTACCGTCAGCGGAGTTTCGTTAGATTAGGTTACCTCAAATCCCTTCCCCCTTAAGAAAGGGGTGTTCCTGGGGCCTTTCCTCCCAGAAGGTATTTAGCCGTTCCACGTACACAAACCCCATCGTGACCCTGCTGTTGTTACCCATGGTCTGAGCAGCTCAGGTGCCTCCGTGCAGCGTCCTCACTGTGAAGCTGGGTTAGATCTGGAGAATAAAGCCTGCATGCCCAGCTGCACGTCTGATAAACCATCCTGCTCTCTACATGGCTGCTGTATTTCTTCTGGTCGCACCGGGTGCGGGTGTGATGGCTGTGAGGCCGGTTGGGCTGTTCAGTGACGGTGATGCTGTGACAGCCGGAGCAGGGAGCTGGCCCTGTCGTCTGCGTCTATTCCGTGCAGATACAACCCAAAGCGTGCCGCTACCTGATCCCTTGGCGCTCGCTCCTCCAACAAAGAAATCACCACCGGTTACTATGTGCTCCCCTCCTCTGAGTCACTTCTCTGTGTATTCAGCTTTGAAAAAATATCAGCCGTGACTCAGACCTGGAGCTGCTAATCTTCAGTTTTAAGCTTTATCAAGCACTTTTTACCATTCCTGCTTTTCAAATTTGCGTGTGTAGCGTCCTTTGCATCGCCCATACCTGCCGTCAGCTGCGGCACTCACGTTTTTGAGAAACCCTCTGCTAAATCAGTTTTACAGCGCCGCTTGCTCCTCCGTCAGCCCAGGAGCTCCTCAATCAAATCTTGATTTTCAAGGAATTGTTTCGCTAAGCTTTGGAAATTGTTTCTAGTTTACTTTATTTGATTTTTCCCTATGAAAGATGCAGTGTTAACCAGGCTGTGGTTCCTTGGTGTGGCCCTTTGCTGAGTAAGGGCTGTTCCGCACACCCCGGCGCGGGGAGCTCCTGTGCGCCAACGCTTTGCTGCTTTCTGGTCCCGTGTAATAACCATCAGTTGTACAACTCCAAACACTAAGCTAATGTATCAAAAAGCACTTAAAATAGATTGGGTGAGCCTTGGCAGACGTCTAACAGAACTTTTCCAAATTTTAGCATATGTATTGTTTTATTCCTCCATCTGGCCAACAGATCATTGTTTGATATCTGAGTGCTTTGCATATCTCCTCCTTTTTCTTGCAACCGAGATACTTACACGTGCATTTAATAGAGCTTAATGCTATTTTTACATACCGGAGAAATAGCTGATGGCTTTCTGTTAATTGCATGCACTTTGCAGTTAAACTTTAGTAAAACATTCCTGTCTAAATACTTAAAGTCCAATGAAAATTTGTCCTCTTCTTTTATTAGAGGTGTTTATGTAGTAGTCTTAAAAAGGGACCTGGTTTTGTTTTACTGCACCGTGGATTCCTGTTTCTTTTTATTTCCTCCTGTGTGCAAGTTGTCCTTCCTCAGCATTTACTCAGGAGATCTGACTATCCTCAAGAGCTGAGCAGGGACCTAATGAAGAGCTGTATTATTTTTTTTTATCATACATATCTCAGCCTGAGAGTGGAAAAGAAACACCCTTGAAAATGCCATAAAAGTAGAGGAGAAGTTAGGTGATTTTTGTGTGACTATTTTCTCTGCTCTTCAATAAAAATCGAGCAGTTAGTATGACAGCTGTTACATCATGTTATATCGTACTGCTAAGATATTGAGTAGCATTTAAAGTAAAACTCCACCATTAAGCTGTATAAACTTTATCCGTTTCACTATGGTTTAATGGAAAAAAACGAGTTTCTCAATAAAATGACATCATTTTTCCCAGGTTGTAACGTTCACTTTACAACTGTTTTTCTTTAATTCAATTTATTTTACTTTTCTTTTTCTTGGCATCCTCTTTTTTTTGTTGCAGTTTGGAGAGGGGGGAAATCTCTTTTCATAGAGCAGCCAGGTACTGCACAAACCTCTTTCTCCCTTCTTCCCCCTTCCCTCAACATCTTGTGCTAATCTGGAGCTCTGTTTTTCTCAGACAGACAGGGTTATATTTTCGAAGTATTGAGATGCACATTAAAATTTGGTGATCGCTATTTGTGGCTCTACCTGCCGCACGTGAAGGAGTGGGGGGAAGAACCCAAGGAAAATCTGTGTTGCATTGCTTGCTGCTGGAGCAACGTTTGTGTAATGCCATGGGGTATTTTTCCATATAGCTGGTGTTTTTAAGGTGGGAGGGCTGTAATTTCTTCTGTGTGATCGGGAAAGACATATGTATATTATAAAGTGTATTCTTCTCATTTAAACGATGGTATAAGCCTAGGCAGGGAAACTGCTAATGTGTGTTGCAGCTTGTCATTTTGGGCTGCGTGAATAAAGTGGATAACTATTCCTTTGGGAAAGGATCTCGGGAACCGAGCAACTGATCCACTAGCCAGCAAATTCCTTTTTAACTGTAATTTTCCTTTTTGTGTGTACTCAAAAATAACATCGTGATGGGCCCTTAAATACCATTTCATACACAGAGCACAATTTCCACAGCACAGGTGGTGCTAATATAGGACAGTCCCCTAGGCACTTGTCGCCAGGAGTTGTACAGCTTGTTCAGTGTCTGCATCCATATGGCAATCTGTCCCATTCATAGAAAGACATTGTAGCTGTGCCTGTGGGTGCTGTGGTCAATGTAGTGTAAAAAGTAGATTTTTAACTCTCAGCAACCTATGTTCTGCTGTTTGTTTTATTGCAGAATCCAATTTATAACATGGGGGAAGAAAAATCAGCTCTGAGCAAATTCCAGAACAATCTCGCTGGCTTCAGTTGTTGTTTATTCTTGGAGCGCATGGTTAATCAGCAGGTGCACCAGCCCTGCGCCGCTCTAATGAACAGTTTACAGGAAGTCTTGCTCGGAAGAAACATTTTCCTCATTGTTTATACTGTGAATTAACTCAGGAGTTGCAAAGCTGTAAACTATGGTAGCTGGCCATATATGTCACGCAAGTCTGTTTCTTACTTTTTTTTTTCTTTTTTTTGCTGTGGTGCATGGTTTTCCTTGGGCATGCTGTACTTGGGAAGGATGCTGAGCCCCTCTGTCCCATGCACTGCAGTGCTGCCCAGCCAGGAGCTGGCGGCTGCCCCCGAATGGGGCAAATCCCAGCAAAAATCCCCCTGAAAAAGAGGGGCTGAAGTGTTAGCGTTGCACAGAGGTTCAGGTATAAACAAGCGAAGATGATTTATGGCTGCTCTGGTATCTTGTCATTCCAATGCCAAGTGTTGTTCTGTTTTAGTGTGACTATTTGTTATGCCTTTTGGTAAACACAAACAAATAGACCGCCTAGCACCTGCGGCAGCATATGATATTTACACTACCTGTATGATTCAGCACGCTTCCCTGGGGAAGTAGGCTTGTGTCCTCTCGATTTTAGCGCTTTTTAAAATAGCGTTCATCTGAGGGAAAGCATGTGGCAGAGAGAATTCAATGCTCTAACTATATTTCTCCCTTGGAGTCATTATTTATCTTAATTATTTTTTTTTATGGACACTTCCCCAAGGGGCATTTTCCTGGCTGCCGCGGGGGGCGCGGGCTCTATGCGATGTGACAGTCACCTTCTGCACGGGTTTTGTTGTGCCTGTGGGACAGGGGTGAAAAACACTGGCGTGAATAATCTGTGTTACTCATATCTGTTGACGTATCGCCGGTTTATATAAGGGTGAAAGACTTGCCTCCACTCTAAATGTAACAGAATATAATTTTGTTAAACAAGAATAGATCTTGTTTCTCGCTGTTTTCTTTTACTATAAATTTAAACGTAACAACAGAATATAAATTACGGTAAAATAAGGTTGGCAAACAGGATCTTTTTACAAAGTATGTGTGTACGTTTGTAATTTTACACCTCGGTCTCGCTGAAGTCCAAGGTCTAATCCTGTGTTTTTAAACTTGTGCGTGTTCTTAAAAGCGTTGCTGAATTGTGGCCAAAGCCTTGCCATGGCCACCTCCCTCTGCCATACGGATTGGGTGTGTAAGAGGGATGGGGTTGCTATGCTGAAAACAACAACAAAACAAAAAACCCACAAAAAAACCAACCCCAAACCCCAAGAAATTGGTAAGATCACGTTGCGTTTTGGGTTTTTTTTTCCTAATTAAACTAAGATACTGAATCAATCCGTTCTCATCTGAATAAATTAAGAGGCTGTTCAGAGAGGAATAAAATGAGATTTAGCAGGGATAAGTAGAAAGTAGACCAGCTAGGAAATAAAAATTCCGAACTGCCGGTTTGACGTGACACGTCAGCTGCTCAGCATCGGTTGTGTGGGAAATGGCTGAGGCATAATCAGGGTTGAGAAATTAAGGTGGGACACTCTGTGCCATGTCTTGGTTAAAAAGGTAAACGCAGTCACGGGAGACATAAACATGCGTATTGCATCCGAGTCCTTCTTTTTTCCTGTTCTGCTTCGTGCAGAACCAGTTAAACCACATTGAGAGTGTGATGTACAATTGGCCACTCTCTCGCAGAAAGGATAAAGAGGAGCTGGAGCAAATACAGAGGAGAGCAGCTAGGATGATAAAGGAGTTGGAGGGAATAGGCTATGAAGACAGATTAAAGGGAATTAAAGATCTACACCCTGGAAAAATAGAGGCTCTAGGAGGATGTGATTATGGTATGTAAGTACATGAAGTGATGCTACAAAGAAGAAGAGGGGAAAAAAATGTTCTCATTAGTTAGCAGTGCTGGAATTTAAAATCCAGCGTTTCAAATCATGTGCGTCTGGGTATATTTGATGTACTTTTCACTACAGTACCCAGGCACAAGGTTGAAATAAAAAAATATGAGTTTAAAATAGTAGAGAAACTCGTTAATTCAAGTGCAGGGATGGAACTTCCACCTGAGATAAATGATGGATGCAATACTGTGGTTTTTGTGTTGGGCGTTTCTTTCAAATATTCTAGAAATACGTTCGGTTCCCCCAAGGAAAGGACGTGGGGCAGTGGCCGTGTGGGCCGCGGGGCTGGAAGAGCGGCTGTCGCTGGAAGACATACGTAGTATTTCTAGGGTGCTGGAGGCTCAGAATGTTGATTAATAATCCAAACCATCAGTTCGCAGATCAAAACCAGAAGATGGTGCGTGTAATTATCCAGTCTGGTTATGCTCTGCAGTGGGGATGGGAGTAGAGGAGAAGGGGAATATTAGCCCCATTTTTATCTTAATCTTGCTGCAAATGCTCCAGTGCTTTCCTTGCAACAGGAATTTAGAGCATAGTGCCCCGAGAGGCTGAGGATGTGGGGCAGTGATTCGGGGTGCGTTACTGGCCTTGTGTTACAACAGCAGCACTATGGCTCTGCATTTATTTTTTTCTACATGAGGATGCAAGTTAGTGCGCACCGATTAGAGGACAGAATTTCAGCCTTTAGGCTGCAGTTTTAACCTGATTTGTCTTAAATTGGTATAGTCATTTAAAATGTAATATACCACTCCTGTTACTTCCAATAGGGCTTGATGTAAAACATGAGCTTCTTCTAGTCCTAGGTCTGGACGTGGACTAAAGTAATGAGGAAGGGGAGAAACACAGCTTTAAAAAAAAGGATCCAAGCCAACAGTGGCCATACACATCAAATGCCACCTCTCCCAAAGGCCCACGGCCCTCTGCTGAGCTTTATCCAGCGGTGGGGAGGCATTTACCCTGCTCAAATAATTCTCTGTTCAGATCAAATCCCTGCTTTCGGGGCAGTTCGTGACGCTTGAAGAGGAGTATGGATATATAGAAATAGTTCATTATAGTATATGGCTTACTATGTTCCTTGATTATTTTTTTTTCAATTTCTTTTTTTTTTTTTAGTATGATTATTATTTTTTAATTATTGTGGGTTTGTTTTTAAATTCACTGTTCAGAGAGGAAGGGGGTGCTAAGCCACCTGAGTAATAATGCAGAGGGATTTGCACCAGTGCAACTTCACTGCAAAACACATCTTTATTCAATTGATACTGTCATGAAGGCAGGAACTTGCATTCAAGTACAGTTGGTACAAGGATTTAATCATCATTGCTTCTGTTTTGATTTTACATCAAATACAGCAAGTGTTTCTGACTCAGAGAATTGTGACATTTTCACCAGCTTTATTCTATTGGCGCCTTTCGATGAGCTTTAGAGCTCACTGGGCAGTCACAAATATGGGAGACCCGTGTTGATTCCCAGTTGTGTCTCTCTTCCTCCTGTGCGTGACCAAAATCGTGGCATTTTGCCTCAATGGCTGTGCCATCCACATCAGAGCAGGGGAAATGTTGTGTGAGACCGAGCCCTGTGCTCCTGCCTGGACTGTGCGCTGACAGGGGATCCATGGCAGCTTGCAAAGATGAGGTCACTTCTTGCTACCTCTGAGAAATATATATATATATATTTATAAAAAAATATATATAATTTTTAAAATTATTTTTATTTATTTGTTTTTTTTTTTAAAGGCAATTCTGCAGTTTCTGTGGGTGCTCTGCTCAAACCCCTTCAGAGAGGAAAGCAGGAGATGTGGTATTGATTTTTTTCAGTGTGCAGGTGGCTCAGGCATGTTCTCCGCACCGTTAGAACGTGAGCAGATGCTTCAAAACTGTAATAGAAAATCAAAGACGCTTCTCTATATCACTGACTTCCCCCGAGTTTTGGCAAAGATGGTTGGCCCAAGGAGATCTGGAAGAGATACTGCGAAGTGTGTCAGCATCATGAATATTTAAAATACGGGCCACTGTGTGGCAGAAGTACTATTACAGAGGCTTCTGCTTAGCTAGTTTTTATATCCACCCGTGACTTTTTGGCCAGCGTGTACAAGCGTGGTACCCAGTTTCGCGCAGTTAGTAAGTCTGGGTTGAATTAAACCGTACGACACAGGTAGATTTCATGGTAGTGCTTTGGTCAGTGCTGTCTCTGATACCCAGTGTCACTGAAATTGCGTTTCTCCATGTGGGCTCCGCTCTCTGTGGCTCCTCTCTCTCCCATGGTTTTGGGCAGAGCCTTTGGTGATGCTGAAGCACAGTAGAGAACATTCTGAGGGTGCGATGGCTGAAGAGGGGTGGGTGAGTGGGGCCGTGCAAGGGCCAGTTGTGACAGCAGTTCCTGTCACAGGAGGTGGTGAAGTTCCTTGCAGACCCCCCTGGAGATCCCTGGGGTTACGAAGCATCAGAGGCTGAAGAAGGTGGAGGTAAAAACTCCTTTATCCAGCAAGCACAGGGAGCTGTGGAAGTGCCCGGCCCTTCTCCCCTCCCCTCCTTACTGGAAACCGGGCTGGAAGCAGCAGAAAATAAGTGGACACTTACGCAGTTTTCAGCTCCCCACATGGGTTTCTTTACTCTGTCGTATGTCACGAATAAGCTGACTTAGGCAAGACGTTCTGCTTGCCAGAGGGTTATTTGCTGTACTTCAATGTAATAATGCTGCGCTATTGCATTATTTGGAAATAATTCTATTGTGTTAAGTATTTTGCATGCAAATACCTTATGAGGAAAAAAAAAAACCACCACATAATCTTGATTATTNTTCCAATTTTCCGTAATTTATTCCGTCTTTGAAAATTATGTCTTGTTATAAAATCACTTCCACTAACTAGTGTTGCATCACCAGTACCCGACCATGAATACGCGTTCCTGGGAAGGGGAGGGTGACAGAAACAAACACCTACTCTAATGTGTCATTAGAAATCAAACAGCCCTAAAACCTGCTTCTGCTTGCCAATGCTCGCATCTTCTGGAAGTCTGTCTGAGGCAGCGAGAGCAGGGATGCATCTAGCTTTACAGACACTGTGCTTGCCTGCAGACAACACTGAACAATTTAAGATTATAGGTTTGCATTGTGCCCACAAAGCTGTTTATGTATGGGATTAAAATCTTCATTTTCCGCCTCTATTTGCTCAAACAAAGTGAGTACTTGGAGGAGTTGAACAGGGTTCCCTGTTCATTTCCACCAGCTGTATCCTTTGTGCGTGACATCCGCTGCTCTGTAAACCCGCTCTGTTTTGTTTTGAGGTGCTTCTTAAGGCTGTATCGGGGAACAAGTGGCGATCTGTAACATCTTTAGGAGTGGGATGGATAAAATAGCAGTAACCTGATACTGACACATAAAGGTCACCGCAAGGCTCCACTGAACCCCCGAGCGGGACGGGGGTCGAAAGGCTCGCTGCCTGCGGAGGGTGCCCACGTTCGGCTTTCAGTGCTGAGGGGTTTTTTTTTCTTTTCAAAGGTCTATTTTTGGTAAGTTGAAGTAGTTGCCCTGCTTTATTGAGTGGCAGTGGAAGCTATGCGTAGGTGTTAAGTATGTTACGCTTAGCTTCATGTTAAGTAAATGACCTTTTAAGTTCCCGTTTACAGTCAACGCCAATCTTTCTGGTTATTGACAGCACTAGACTTTGACATCCCGAGCATCGTCTACAGTTTGATACTCGCTTGGTCGGTCCATCATTTTCTTTGGACACAATACCAGGGTATCATGTCCTACATAGTTTGTCTTGTCTTGTGCAAGTTCCCTGGAAAGAAAAGAGATTTGCACTTGGATTTAAAAAATAAATACAAATCGCGGTAGGGCTCTTTCCGTTGACTTGGCCACGGCCTTTAGGCTCTCACAGGGAAACTTTAAAAAACCCTGCTGGGGGTTTAAGCCATGTGACTCCTGTTGATATTATAATGAGATTTACAGTGCTTAAAACCCACAGGGCACTGACTCCTTACTTGGCGTCCCACGGTGTTTCTGCAGTCATCCTGGTGGATGGGTAACACGCTCTGCGTAAATTAATACACCGAATTTTCTTGGGGGGGTTCTGCCCAACACACTGAAATCGTAACTCTCATGTGTAGTCTTCATGGACTTTAATGGAGCGCTAGCATGGAAGCCCACTTTCTCACCCTTTGCTGTATTCAGGTATGGAAGCAGATGATAAAACCCATTATTTTCTGAATTATTCTTTCCTGATGTGCATGGAGGGTGTTTGACCATATGCCTGTCTGACCGGGGTGTTCCGGTGATCCTTCAGCCATCCTCCCACTTTCGCAGCTGAGGAAACGTGTGCTGCAGCATTTTTCTAATTTCCTTGCAATGAATGCATTAGTTCCTTTGTTCCTTTAAAAACTTAACTGATAGAGCACATGTAAAAAAAATGATTAAGTTAAAACAGTGAAATATTCCTTTATAGAAAAAGCCTTTGTAGGTCTCTTCACCTACAGTTGTTTTTTTACAAAGTAACCGTGCACATATATATAACTGTGCTTGAAGAACTATTTGTAAATGGCCAAAAATAAGATTTTAATGAAATAATGAATTAGGTTAATGTACAACTCGGAATACCTTTTCCAGTCAGATCTGTACCTTCTTGATTTTTTTTTTTTTTTTTTTTTTTTTTTTTTTTTTTTTAAANTTTTCTATTTAATATTTACATTATTTATTTTTTTTTTTTTTTTTTTTAATTAAAAATAATTGTAAAAACCACCTTCAATGATCTTCAGGTTCTCGTTGGGCCTGAAGTCAAAAGTGGCAGAGTCCGGGCGGGAATTTCTCTTGCAACTTCTTTGCATTTGGGATAACATCTCAGTGGTATGTTCTACAGTGATCTTGGTATCCAGTGCATCAGAAATAATACAAGAACACAGTTTTGTTATAGTATGCAGGCAGATAATATTGTAGCACAAGAATAAAGAGCATTGCCCTGTGTCTAGGAAAGTAAAATGGCAAAAAGTAGGCATTTATCCATAATGTTACCTGCAATCCAGGGTAAAATAAATCATAAAAGCCACACCTAGATGCTGGTATGTGTTCATATCCTTTGTGTATGTTTGAAGTTCGTAATACAGCCCAGGCATACTGTAGCAAAAAGGTTTGCTATGAAAAATAGATATGTGTGTGAGCATAAAATAGAGATTTCAGTACTATTTTGACATTTTATTTTTAAAGTCATCTAAGCTTATGGAAATTGTTGCAAAAATAATTCCTTTACTTAAGAAGTTTCCATGCAGAAGTTGAATAAAGAAGATGTTTTAGAATGTGGTTCATCAGTTAGTGCAACAGATACATTTCCCTGAGCACCACATGGCCCGGATCAAAGCGTCTCATGACTTGGATCAGTGCAGCCAAATCATTATGTATTGATTGGAATCCCGCTGAAGGATTAACCCCTGCGTGCTCAGATGAATTTTTTTCTTTAACCCTGTTTTCAGTAGTTACGAAGGTCTGTGACGTTCCTGCCGAATCTTAGCGAGGTTAACAGCCAGCACTAACCCCTTGTACTGAGGAATCCTATGGTTACATGGTTCCTTTTTTATGATAAATTTTGCATTTGGAAGTGCATCTTGAATCTTCTTTACTGGGACTTAAGAGGGCTGTACTTTTGCAAAGAAACGACCTGTAAGAGGGAAAAAAAAATAAAAATAATAAAACAACCATGCAGCCCAGTAAATAAATAATGTGATGGGAAAACCAAGGCTGCAAACTAGATGCTTTTTGTCTTTCTGTAGCGACAAGGAAAGCCTCGGGTCCAGTTGTACTGTGTTATAAGAATACACTGTTGTATGGAGGTGACTTTTCTTCCTGATGAAGTCGAATCGTAAATATGCAATGTTCATAAATTTCTTAGCAAAATATCAAGCAGGATATTAAGCAGGTCTGTCAAATGATTTCTCCCCCGTCCATGTTAATTTAAATTCTTTACAAAGCTTTTAATTAATGAATGAAATGTAGGAGGATAGCTAAGTAAGAATGACACATGTTTTGCACTGCAAATGGTATTTAATTCTGTTTTGAAAAACGATGGGCAGAGTCAGGTGGGTGCCATGAGATGTTAGGGATGTTTCAGGATCTGTTGTTTGCTGCTCTTGAAGAGTCTTTGTGAAGATTAATTAGCACAGTGCCGTCAGTTACACCACTTTTTCTCTTTTCTCTTTCTCTCCTCCAGTTTATCCCACGAGGAGCACTCACACAGCCATCCGCTCTATGGACACGGTGTATGCAAGTGGCCAGGCTGTGAAGCAGTATGTGAAGACTTCCAGTCGTTTCTAAAGTAAGGATGGTTTTTTTGGCACTCGCATTGTACAGAAAGCATGCTCTGAAATTCTGTGTGCTGTCACTCACCGTGGGCCTGATGCAAAGCCCATTGAAGTCAACAGAGAGCTCCCTTTCACTTCAGTGGCTTTTGGATCAGGCTCAAGAACGTTTTAACAGGGGATAGTAAATTAGCCCCATGGGGAATGTATGGTCTTGCTCAGTGTATTGCTATAAAATAGTGTTTGCAGTCCTGCAGCCTTTTTTTTTAAAATTTATTTAAATAATTTTTAAGTTGTAGTATTGATGATGTAAACAATACAACCTTGATTTAACCTTGATTTCTCTTCAATTTAGAAATTTAGTCTTGAATTAACTCCATAATTGAACAGAGAATTGCAGAACATCACGTGAAATTTAATTTATGTCAAATAAGTAACTAATGAACAAAGTCTACACTACTAAAAATAAACTATAATTATATTAATTGGGCCCCTGCAGTTTGCTGCAGACCTTTCCTTGCTGCCAAAGAACACAGTTTTACACGTTGCATAAACAGTGCGTTATGGACTAGTGTGTGGTAATGCCTGCATCCCGATGCAGGGAAGGACCGGCAGAGCTCTAATAACTTACACATGGCTGTTCTACGGCCGAACCATCAGCCTCACCCCTCCACGCTGGAATAGAAAGTGTTCCCATCACAAAAGAGTTTTCTGTCTGGGTAGATCACCAGGTACACATATGCTTTGGGTTCACCCAGGTTCCTGAAGGTTTGGGCACTGATATTTTCTCCAGTACTGCAGCTTTTTGGTTGTAAGGTCACAAAAGACCTGCTGCCCCAGCAGTTTATGATTTAAATGCACAAAGGGAGTTCTGCTCCCATTTACGGGGGTGATATCGTGAAGTTAGTCCACATAAATACGTGGGACTCTTCAGGATGGATAAGTAGAATTAATCCCAAACCATTCATCTGTATCTATTATTTCTGGGGCAGTTCCCTGGATTTTTATGTGAGGGAGGGAAGGGTGACAGCAAGCAGAGGATGTTTGTTGAATAATGTTAGATGGTAGAGAGAGTTTTTTGCTCTAGGAACAGAATGGGCCAGTTCTGCATCCACTGGCAAAACCCTCCTGAATCCAGTAGGAGCAGTGCTAGGCCTCATATAAACATACACTAAAAGTGAGGAATAGTAGAGTCATGAGAAGGTTCTCATTACAAGAGGATTACAAAACGAGAAGGTGCTAGTCATAAATTTCCATGAAGGGTGGCCTCATTTCTTTTACTTCATCCTGTTGTTCACTTAAGTGAAATAAATGCTAATCTCGCCATACTTGCCAGCTCATTCATATTCATATGTCATACTATAGTATTTAGACCTTTAAAACAATTCTAATTTTGATTGCACTTAACGCAAGGGAAAGGTGCTGTGGTAGCCTTAGATATCGGAATAATGTGCGTAGTCACATGAAGTCAGATGATGCCACATTTGCTTCTTCTGCTAGACCCCTGTTCCAGATTAGATCTGTTGGTTTCAAGGGGATTTCCTGTGTGTAGAAAATACAGACCTGAAGTCACATGGCCTGGGTAGAAGCAAGGTTGATTTTGCTGTGGTATTTTGGAGATGTTTCAGTAAGCAGGCAAAGTTCACCTGGAGGAGATACTTGGGGCAGCCAGTACGTAGGAATAACTGGAGAACCGCTACCAGCCCAGGCTGGACCCAAAGCGGCTCCATCTACTCCCAGCACCAACAATTCTGGTTCTTTTTATCACTCACTTATCATAATTCTTTTTTTTCCCATTGAAACCTTTCAACAGAGATATTTTGTGTGAATTTCTTAAACCCATCAGCTCCTGTAAATTTTCTCATTATCCAAATTCTGCAGCGTCCAGACAAAGTCTTATTGTTCGGAGTGATATTTAACCCAGAACTAATGCAGAAATGAATGTCCCTGAGCAGTGCATTGACACTGTTAGGAAGTGAGCGTTGCTTCATAAAATGATACCGTATCCTTCCAAGTCTCCTGTGGAGCATCTGTCCTTAAATTATATTGCCATTCATCAGAATTCATTACTCAATGAAAAGATAACAGGTAGATGCTTGAAGTTTCTTTCTGGTACTTGTATAATCCGTGAAGCTCTTTCGACAGTCCCCTCAAGAGAAAAGCTCTTGTTTACCAAGTGAAATACAGCCTGTGTATCAATTGAGTATTGCTTAATTTCACTTGGTAAAAAAGCCCGTTAGAAAAAAGCAAAGAGAAGTTACATGTGGAATGAAAGCGCTATGTTCCAATAAAATGAGTCTACAATTCAGGGAGAAAAAAAGGACTCGCAGGTCTGAAACATGGTTCATTTCTTTTCCTCCTGAGGAAGAAATATCATAACTGTTGGTAAATCAAAACCAGAGATTTGACACTCTTCTGTGATCGTTCTGTAGTGTTTGTTCCCAAGGTGAGGTACACCACAGGGCCCTTGATTTCAAAGATAAATACTGTACAAATAACGATCCTAGTTGTCTTTCACTCACAGCCAACAGGAGGATGCTTATCAGAACCAGCAGATACACGAGCTATTGTACGCATTTATTTCCCTATTTCTTTTCGAAATAAGTTGCAGATTTAGTGGTTTGTTTTGTCGTGGGGTTTGTTTGGTTGTTTGGTTTTGGTTTTTTGTTTGGTCGTTCGGTTGGTTTGGGGTTTTTTTGTTGGTGGCATTTTGGGTTTGTTTTTTTAATCCATCAGCCATTGGTTATCATGCGACACAGTATCAGTTAGAGCTAACTGATAGCAGTGGGGGCTGCTGCCAAGCCTAATGAAACAGAAGCACCCTGCATGCTCCAGAACACACCCTGAGCCTAAAACTAAACCCCAGTCCGGTCTCCCCGCGCTGCCCCGGTGGCTGTGGGCAGCCAGGTGAGGGCTGGAGGTGCACACGTGTCTCACGTGTTAACCAGGGCCCGTCTCGCAGGCGGCAGCGAAACGAGCAATTAGTAGCGCAGAACGGCTTTCCCTTCAAAATTGACTATATCCTTGATTTCATTTGCATGTGTTTAGAGACCGCTGCAGATAGAAATATATACCTCTGTAGAGCAAGTTGTTCAGGAAATCCCTCCTGGAGGGAGGGTGGTTTATTCAGCAAGGTATTGAGGCATCCAGTGCAAAAAATGGAGAGGATTTTAGCGTAGTTTTATCCACACCCACTCCCCTTTCTTCTTTTAAAGTTTGATTTTGGTTTAGATGTGCTTAACCATGGCTATACTATTTTAAAATCAAATATATTCCTTAAAGGAGGGACACAAACCTTCGGAGATCTTGCAGTCGTGTATTGCAGTGATGCTAGTAATCTGCTTCATGTGAATTTAACTTTGATGAAAGGAAGGGGAGTTTATGTGAAAGAAACTACTAAGTGCTCTCTGTAATGTTTTCACAAGTGTTTTTATCATGGTAACATCTTGTTTACTTTAGTTGCCTGCCTAAAACTACTTGGAACATGTTAAGAAAACATTTCGAGAAAGCTTCTACAAAGAGGCTTTTGTTTAGCAGCAACTGTGAGACTGCTCGGCTCACAAAGGTGTTAACTTTCAACCCCTTAAGCACTTCCACATGAAATTCCAGCAACTATGTTTGTGGTTTTGGAAAAACAAAGTGTATATTAAAGAAACCAGGTATATGCTAATACATGTTGAAGTAGGCCGGAAATCGTAAATTGTTTCGAAGGCATTAATTGCTATCATTTGCATGTCAAAATGTTCTGCAGTGAAATCATCTGCAGTTAGA
>VWYH01008138.1:791285-863785 GCA_013399365.1 Pampusana beccarii | reverse complement strand
CTGAGCCCTAGGGCAGTTTTGTTTTAAAGGCTTTATTTTTAAAAATTATTTTAACATTTTCATGGGGGAAGTTCTTCACAACGCTTACTGTGATAAACCTCGAATTCCAGCTATCCTAGTGTTCTGGATGACTTTTTGTTTATTTTGGATGAAGATTTGTTTTACAGTAACTGTCCGTATTTTTCTCTCTTTTATTGGTACCTGTTTTGCACATACTTATACACCAAGTTTTATGTGGATTTTTGTTCTTCACATAGTCATGTATTTTATTTTTAATCACGTAAACATGAGGGTTCTGTGGGATTTAATTATTCATGTATTGCATGTGTCCATTTAGATAATATCCAGCATCTTACAGTCAAGTAATCCAAAGTTATATATGAAATTATTTTACTATACTTTCTTGATCTCAATTTCATTTACCTAATGGAGGAAAAGCTATTCTGCAAAATTCTCTTATGTGCAAATGAGCCGCCTTCTGAAAAAATATGCCTAAGATATAATGAGTGATGGGAAGATACACAAACCAAAGAAGGACAGAGGAAAGAAAAAAATCTTTAAAATCTCAGATATTGGTGAAGACTTGCTGGATAACATTCAGATTGCTTATTCATCCTGGTAACTACTTTTTCCTTTTTGTTTATCCATTTCACTTAATGATTTTCTGTGTATTGTTACAGACATCTCAACAGTGAGCATGCGCTGGATGATAGAAGTACAGCCCAATGTAGAGTACAAATGCAGGTTGTACAGCAGTTAGAGCTACAGGTAAAATAAAATTTATTTTAATATTACCTCAGTATTAATCAAATCCCATTCTCAACAGCAATAAAAAATGAGGTCTGCTTCCCCCTCTATGATTGAAAACCAGCTTTCAAAACCTTCTTGTTGTAGTAGTTTTAAAAACCGTCAAAAGAAACTGCAGCTTCATTTCCTCTTTTCTAAACCGTAACTTGAAAAGAAATAGGAAACTTAAACAGGTTGACTGATTGGAAATCCATCAGTATGTGTCTGATGCTTTTTGTACTCACCCGGGGGGCGGGGGGGGGCGAGCGGAATATGGTCCCCTTCATTTGGAGCTGTTGATACACGGGGGAAATGGTTGATGTTTATTTCAAAACGCTGCATGACCTGGCTTATTTGGTGGTCTCTCATATACTAACACTTTCCATGTATTATTATTATTATTATTATTATTATTATTATTATTATTATTATTATTATTATTATTATTTTTTGCCATTTGTAGTAAATGAGTTTTTTTAAAAGTGCCGAAAGGGGGTAAATTGGAATATATTGAATGCGATGCAAAGGTATGACCTGTTTGTGTAACTGCCTTTCCGAATGCTTTTGAGTCCTTTCTGTCTTCCTGCACCTCGCCGCTCTGGCTGGGCGGCTTTGACAGTGTGTCTGTGTGTAGGCAAGAGGTTAGCAAAGGGGAAATTAAAACAATGTTGTACATTATATAGTTACCAGCTATTGAAAAACCTATTTTGTATGCAAGACAGCAGGGTAGAGATATATGGAAAGCCTTGGGCTAAGTACAGAAGATAATTACATTTGGAATTTTACTGAGTTAAGTCATTTATAGCTTCAAATAGTTGGAAAGAAAAATCAGCAAAAACACACTTAAACTTCTTGTTGTTACTTTTCAAGATAAGAAGATAAAAGGCGTTTTTTTAAATGCTTATCTTACAAATTACTCTTTTTCTTTCATAGATATTTCCTAAATTTTACTTTCAGGAACACGCTGGTCGTGACACTCTTTCACTATTAGCTGAAGCAATATAAACTGTTTTTATACAAGTTTTATGAAAATCAAACTACCAGTCATAAAATATCAGAGTCTTGCAGAAAATGTTATAAGAAATGGTCTGTTATTTTAACAAGTTTCTGGGGAAAAAGCAGAAAAAAATCTGCAGTCTTCCTGGTAAACTGAGATATGAGATAATCTCTTACCAAGATGCAGTAATATTTAGGCTGAAGGTAAATCTAGGTTTCTCCAGTTACAGTCGGCTTAAAAAAAAGCATTAATCCTTCTCTCCTGCAGTCGCTGGGACTGGCTGTGGCTGTAACTATGGGAGGATGCCCTGTGTTAGCAGTTGGACAGGACAGAGATGATACTTGGTTACCATCTCTCCATAAGCCTCTTGACAGTATTTTTTAAAGATTTATCATCAGTGCATTCTACTAATTGTCGTAAGTGACTAAGGGTTGCAGCTTCACGCCCGTTTAGCACTGGAGGATTCCACTTATCTTAGAGTCATTCATGGAAAGGCAACATAAGGTCCCAAGAACATCATTTTAAAGTGGTGTGAAGGCCAAAAAGTTCTGCATTTGTTTTTAACAATAATACTAGCATGCTAGATAGGCTGAATTGGAGGCCGAGTTTAGACAGGGATGTTGATAACAGAGTGAGAGCATATGTGCATTGGCCAGCACGGACAGGTGAAGGAGGAGGGCGTCCCGCTTCTGAAGTGGACCTGTAAACTCCCTTCTTATCCCTCTCCTTTCAGCCTATGTACTAGTCCTCTGGTACTTAAACAAACCTGCCTAAAAATGTGCAAGAATTTGTCCTCCAGGGCCTAGTTTGTCTGGCTGTGACCTGGTTTTGCACAGAACCATAATGAACCAAATGCCTGGCCCAGTAGCAGGGTTTTCAGGGATGGGGTCTGCAGTGCCCAGCGTGTTGTAGCAAGAGCAGTTGGACCGAGACCACTGACCTGATGCTCCCGCAATGGAGCAGTTACCAACAGTGGCGAAAACAAACCCTGCGGCCAACTCTGGGTTGTGTGAGATAGACAGGGACCCAGAGCCTTTCCCACTTACCCACAGTGCTCAGCACTGACGAGACGCTTTCCCTTCCAATGGAGCTGTAAAGTGTTACATGCTGTGCAGGGTCCTACACCATGGCAAGATCTAAATGCCGCATCATTTCATGCATGTACAGCCCCATCAAGGCAGGGGTAGAATTTAACAAATTCTTTCCATCTAGGGGCTGCATTTCAGGTTTGGAGTGTGATGGACCCAAACGCAAGGCTTTCTTTTTTAATTTATGCTCTTATTTATTTTATGCACAAAAGTTATGTCAGAGTTGCAGACAGAGATAAGTGTAATGTCTTTTGAAGAAAGTAGTTTTTAAATGAACTTTATGAAAAAAACAGGTTAAGATCTGTTTTGTGTTTGATTGCAAATGCCCCTTTACAGACGTATCTCAAAACTTTGGTCTCGGCATTTCCATCGCAAATATACTTAAGATATCACAGACAAGGCAGAGATCTTCTCATATTTCACTTGGTTTAAACCATCTTGACATGATCATTTGTTGCCATTATAAATAGTGAGAATTGGGCTGCTGGGTAAAACACAAACACAGGAACATATCCCTGTCCTTAGCTAGATCTTAGCTGGAATAGGACATCCATTTTGCACCACCACCTTTGAGTGGAAAAACCTTTCAGGACAGCAACAAGGCTACAATAAGTTTAAAGAAATATCTTCTAACGGGAGAACATAAAGACAGCTGGCCATTTTCAGTGTAGTGAAAACACTGCTTGGGCCTCTTTTCCTAAAGCGTCCACTGATGCTCTTGAAAAGTGGATCCTAAGCCCTTCTAGTACACAGCCTAACTAGGCACATAACGGGAGGGAAGAGGCTGCGTCTTGGTTGTCTCTTTCATTGCCCATGACTGCCTTCCTTCTCCTTTGTCCTTGGTCTGTCCAAAATCCTGCTGCTGATGTGATTTCCCTTTCCTGTTGGTGTGGCCATGTTGCTCCTGTTGAATGCCCTCACTGCATTTCCATTCTCACATTTCTGCTCCTTGCCATTATTTTCTGTCTGTTTTTCCTCCCGTGCCATTTCTGCACCATCTCTGCCTAATGCCTCTCTCTTGCTCCCTGGTCACCAGGCTCCCGTGCTGCCCCATCGCCTTGAGCCCCTTCTGGCCTTCACTTTCTTTGCCTTCTCTCTCCTGCCTTTCCTACCTGTGTAGTTTTAGGATTCAAACTCTCCAGGGCAAGGCGTTTGTCTTGGTGTCCAAGTTTGCAAAGCACATGCCTCGCTCTGGTTGGGTTTTCTGTTGAACCACAGTTAGGCACCCACATCGTGGGTCATACCCCACCAAAGAGAGGGAAACCTCACAAAATCAGGCTTGTCATGAAGAACTGAGTGGCCATCTGAAGACTCCCACCAAATGGCTATAGGAAAAAAGAATGAGACTTGAGATGGGACTGTGTTATAGTCCTCAGACCCTTTTTACGGGGCAGGCCCTCTCATATGCAGCAGAACAGTCCTTGCCTGTGAAATCAGTATGTCGTGGACATTTTCCAGCAAGTCTGCTAATAATCCCAATTTCTGGACCATCTGCACTCCAGTGAGTGCCACCAGTGAGAATTTGCTCCCATTGGTGGCCAAGCAAGCCCTCATAGCTTTTTTTGCGTGACCCCACTGACCGGAGGGGCTACTAGTGACATTCTAGTTTTATATCACTGCTGCTTCCTGACCTAAGGGAAAAACAGTTTAAAGAAATTCTTCGGATTTTTTTACTTCTTTTCAGCGCTTTGAAACTGCGAGACCTCTATTTTTCATAATTTAAACTCCTGCCTTAACTGGGTGAGTGTTTGAATTCCTAGACTATGACAAAATGCTAGCGTGTGTCTGCCTGAAATGTCGAGAGGATCTTTAATAACCTCCATCCCCCAAGAAACGGCGTTCAAAGCGTTGCTGAGATGATGAGTGAAAACACCACAAACAAGGACCCCGGCCGTTCGGAGGGAGGTGCTCGGCCCCGTTTCGCCGAGGGGGCCCGGAGGAAGCGCTGCAGGGTGTGCCCCGCGCTGCCCGGCTGCCTTTCCCTCCTGCGCCCTGCCGGTGCGGGCAGGAAGCTTTCAGGTGCCTGCCTTTTATTTATTTTGGCTAGAAGATGTTGTTCTTCTGCAGTAGCCCGCAGACCAAAATTTAATGCGCAGATGACCCCGCCAAGCAGCCTGTGTGCCCAGCCACCGCTAGGAAGGAGAGATTGCACAACGGAGCTGCACTGAGAGCGCAACTGTTTTCTCAGTTTTAATTTGTTTTGTGTGAAGCACGGCAGCTGAGGGGTGAGACCTCGCCTTTCTCTGAAGAGATCCTCAGAGGACTCTCAGAGGGACAAGTTTCTGCTGCTGCGCTACGATAAGAGCCCGTTGCTCCCCTTCGGCTCTTCTGTGAAGTCCAGCACAGATCTGGCGGTGAGATTACAGGAGATCTGCTGGAGGTGTCAGCTTTTCTCTCTTGCCGTTGAGAGTTTTGACCAAGAAAAGAGCAGCTGTTTGAAAAGCCCACAGATTTTGCTTTTGCGCTTCCAGAGCACACAGTGGTGACAACATTTTTTCCTTTATTTAATTCCTGTTTTGGAAACCCACGTGCCAAGTTTTATCCCATCACGACGCCTTTCTGGCACGGTCAGAAAACCCTCGCCTTGCGAAGAGCAAGACAACCTTGACTGTAAGGTTATGAATGGGGATTTATGACCAACTCTCCTTTTATATACACTTAGCCCAGCTTTACTGCTACAAACAGATGATGGTGATAAGGTGGGCAGGTTGTTTAAAGTTTTGCTGGAATGCGAGCATAGTTCTCCTCTTGGCACCAGGAATCTGGCTTGTTGAAAGCAAAAAATCAGCTCTGCAGAAATTGTCATTTGTAAGAATCTGATCCAAGTCCTGCTGGAAACAGGAGCCTTTGTGTTGGGCATGTAGGTTAATAACACTCCTTTTTCATTAGCATTGTTTCTTAATATCTTTCCACTCTTTTTTTTTTTTTGAAGACCAGCTGGAAAAAGTCCTATTCGCACATACAAAATATTTCTTGTTTCCAAAAATAATGAGATTTAGTGTCTGGCCAGTGCATTCTAAGCGCATTGGGAAGCTGTCCTGGCCGGGGATGCGTACGGTGTGATCCCGAGACACCAGCTGTGGCCTGGTGCGGATTTCAACCAAAAAATGCAGGAGACAGCGAGAGCAGGAGCTTTGCCGCAACCCTTGGGCACGATGTGACCGATGTGGTCCTGTGGCGTTGCGTGCCCCGAGATCGGTGCTCTGGGGCAGTTCCTGATGCCGTTAGGCTTTCCCACCCCGCTGCCCTCGGGTGTGTGCCAAAGGGATGCTGGCAGCTCGCCCTGCTGCTCCGGCCCCGCGCTCAGGGTGCCCCTGCTGTAAAAGCAGGGTGTTTTCTAGAGGCCTGCCCCGCGGAGGTGCCTCGTGTGGCTTAACCGGCGCTCTCGCTGCACGTGCCGCAAAACCTCTACGTGACGTAAAAGCTACGGTCCATTTGTGCCGCTTGTTTTCTGCTTTGAAAGGAGGCAAACGCATCCTTCGGTTGCTTTCTGTTGCACCTCCTGAGCTGGAGTGGGGCTGGTTAATAAACATGATTCACTGTTGTCTTTTAGCTGTCAGGGCTAGAGTGAAGCTCTTGGTGCCGGCAGGTCTAGCTCTTCTCACTGGAGGGCTAATGCGTTTTGCTTTGGGAAATAGTGACACCCAGCACCACGCGCTAGCTTTACCTCACAAATAGACCGTATACAATTTCCAAACTACTCAGCAATAAAACTCTTCTGTCTCGTGCCTCAGTGCCAACTGTTTAATTAGAAATAAGCAGAGGCTGCGTTTTATTTGTGCAAGTAACAGAGGATTTCTTTTTCTCCCTTTCAGCTTGCAAAAGACAAAGAGCGCCTGCAAGCCATGATGACACACCTGCACGTGAAGTCAACCGAACCAAAAGCCGCCCCTCAGCCCGTAAGTACCGAACTGTGTCAAAAGCAAACAAAACCTCACAACAAGCCTCTCTCTCCCGTTCCCCATCGGAACGTGTGACGTGAAGTGTGGCCCGTTTCGGAGCCGGTCACGGTGAGGAGGTGCAAGGTGGAGCTTTGCAGGAGGCACCGCCACGGGCACCCAGGCTTGGTTGTCCCACTCTCTTCAGGGGGTCTGAAAGAAATTCTGCTTTAAAGCTGGTGCCCTGGGCCTTTTTCTGTCCTCTTGTACTAGTCTGTAAGTCACTTTGCATCAGTCTGACTTGCATGAAATCTGAGGAAGTGTTAGGAAGGAGATGTAATTAAATTATGTTTAGTATATTTATTTTGCTTTCTCCCTGTCTGACAGACATTTACAGTAGAAGAGATTGTAGCTGCACGTGTTGATGATAATCGCAGTTACCCGGTATCGGGTTTTACGCTGTTGAAACTGAGAAGGGACGCCTTCTCACCGCCTCAGCTTGCCCTTTAAAAAAAGGGGGTGCAGGGGAAGCAAGTGGCTTTGCAGCCCAAGGCAAGTCCTGGGTACCCCCAGGCCCAGGCAAATCCACCATCCTCTTCTCTGACCAAACTGACTCTTCTTCAACTGTTGTTCTCTCCCAACCTCTTAACTCTAAAAATGCTCCTCAGAGCTTCCAGCGATTATTCAAAATGGAGAGAATGCTTTGCTTCTTGATTTTAAGATTTGTAAGATTTAAAGGTACACTGGCTTTATTTGATTTTGCTTTGAGTCATTGTGTGAAAATTAATTGAGCGTCGACAATCTATAGTTAGTACTAGCAATTTTAATCAATATGCAATGATGCAGCATAATGACAAAGTATTGGTTTATCTGTTTTGACTGATTTTTTTTCTATAAATAAAGCAAACACACACCCATATATGTGTGATTTATGGTGATAGAAATAAAAAGGAGTCAGACTATTAACCCAGCAAATATGGTAGCCTGCCAAGATGCAGTTGGTAGACAAAATTAATGTCTGAAACAGAACACATTACAGAGATAGAGAACATAAAATCATTAAACACTTCGCGCACCCATTTTTGCTAGAAAAGGATTTCTCAGTTTCCATGTAGTTGGAAATAAATGGCTGCAGAAGTGCATAGGGAGGCTACTAGACAGAAAATTGCAGGCTATTCTGGAGAAGATGTCAAAGTCAACGGGACATTTCGTTGCCTTCTTGGAGAGAGTTGAGTAGTAGGTATAAACCCTTCCATTTAAGCTGTTGAGATGCCAGGAATCGCTTGATCTGGTGGATACCAGCCCTCTAGAGTAGAAACTACTTACAGTGTCTATAAAAATAGCATTCTTCCAGTTCCTCGCATCCATCTCAGCCTGAATGCAAATGCTTCAGCGCATTGTTGGCAAAGTATGTAGACCCAACAGAATGGGGAGGAGGTTTGGTTTCTATAGCTCTTACTGGATTAAAAATTAAAACAGCGGAATAATCTGGGAGTCTCAAAGCGCTCTGCCTTGAGGCCTTTCATAACAGCGGTGCCCCTCAGGAGGAAGGATTAAAAACTAAAGGGAGGAAATCATAAGAAGGCGAGCAGCGTTTGGCAAGGCAGCTCGTGATCGATGCTCAGCCACGGAGGGCAGAGAGATTTCACGGGTGTTGTAGGCTACGGAGATGCCAGGCGGTGTCACCGTGCAGATTAGTGTTAACAGTTAATAAACAGGGAAAAGCAGTGGGGAAAAAAAAGGAAAAAAAAAAAAGTGAACACAGGGGGAAAAGGGCTGTCTTGATTAGTATTAAAAATGTTTTACATTCTGGAAAATTATAGCTTTGTTGGGGACCTCCTACTAAATTTATTTTTAACTGCTCTATTGAAAATTCTGTACCACTAGTCAACATTATCTCTCAGTTGCTCAGCACAGTGTTTCTTTATTAAAAGAAATAGGCATGAATATTTTTGACTGAAAAATTAATAGCTTTTGAATTCATACACAGCAGGTTTTCTTTTGCAAAGAAGTCCAATATCGCTGCACAGCACTTCTATAACCATTTATTTAGAGTCCAAGTCAAACCTTTGACAGCTAGAGCAGTGTTACAAGCCAACATAAAGAACTCCAAGATGTAAACCAACAATAGGCAGTCTGTGTGAGGTTTGCCATTGTCAAATACATAGATTGTTTGGATTAGTTTATGTAAATGTACTGTTGTATTACCCTTTGGAAAAAAAAAAGATCACATTTGTGTATGAAAAGTGGTTTCGTTCACAGGCAGCATTATAAATTCCTTATCCTTTAACTTACATGTTAGAAGTAAAAATTGGTGCCTGACAGGCCTATATTGTGTGGCACTCTGTTGTTGGATTGAGACTGCCTTCTTTTCATTTATTGAAATATAGAAAAATTTATTATAGATACCATCTGATAAATCAGAAATTATTAAAATATGTATAGGTGAAGCATTTGAAAATTAATTATAAAATGTAGAAGTATAGTGTTTTGCATAAATTGTGCTTTCCTAGTGAAAAAAATAGACAGGCACTGCATAGACTGTGCTAGACCCTAGTCCTTTTAACTCAGTGGGATAGGGCTTTGGTAAAAAGATCTGATGACCATTATTGCAGTGGAAAGTATTCTTTACATCCAGTAATTAATTTTTTTTTACCAACATAACTAATGCAAGGTGTATGTTAGAATTAATACATTACAGTACACTGATTTTGAAGGAAAGAGCGGCTGTGAATCCAAACGTAACAGTGAATTGGGACTTAGAATTAAAGCCATTTCGTGACTGAGGAAATGTATTTATTCTGCTTAAAGGATGTCAGTGCTTGTTTTTAAACTATTTTGTTGCTGGCGGGTAAGATGGGTGACCGGGCTGCTCACCACGTGTCTGTGTTAACCATGTGCCATTTGTGATCGGCACTGGCCACCGGTACCATCTTCGCTTTTTGGGCTTCGGGCAGCAGCTGAGCGGGTGGTTTTGGACCGGTTGGACCATGACCAGGCTCTTGGTGGTTGTGCATCGCTTCAAAACTCACCCAGCTTCGGGGAGGGGGTTGCTTCTCCAGTCTGTCCATGTCCATCCATCACATCCCCACCTTTGGGTGGCTTTAGCGCCTTGCAGTAATTTTGACCATAGGAAGGGCAGCGCCGTGGCCTGTACACCTCACCACACCAATCCACCAAGACAGCTGTTCCATAAAGTTCTTTAGTCCTATTGAAGCCGATGAGATTTCGGCACATTATTGTGTAGTGTAGGGGTGGGTGGCCCAAATCGCGGGCAGACAGGTGCGTCCCTTGGGAGGTCACTGTGAAGAGGGGAGAGCACGTCAGGAGCTGGGGCGGTGCTCAGTGCCACCTTTAAAAATGTCCAGCTTTACAATTAAAATGCCCAACAGTGCAGCACTTGAAAATAAAATGGAAGCATCTCCCAACTCGACACTTGGAGCATGCAAAGCTGTTCCTGTGGCTGCTGCATGGGTTGTTTTGGTGAGACTAAAGGGCCTGAACAAAATGAGAACAAAGCTGTCCGTGAAGGAATATGCTGTGACATGTTTTTGTAAGGTGAATTTTTTTCAAGATAAAAAAAAAGCAAACACCACCAACACAAAACCCAGAACAACAATTTCTCAAGAGTTATCATTCTGGTTTTGTTATTAAGATACTTTCCCCTTCATGCTGTGTTTATTGGTGTAATAGGTTGAAATGGAAATTTGCTTTTTTTTGAGGCAATTAACTTGTGTTAAAGTTCATAGGAAGGGAAGGAAAAGGGAAGGGCATCAACCAACAAGTAATTCTGCACACTAGGTGTTGTAACCATCTTTTTAAAATAGACACAAAACTTCTACAGAAACTTTTGGCACTTTAAATAAAATGCACCGTTAGATATCCCTTCTTTAACATATTTTTTTTACCCTAACCATAGCAGTTACAATTGTTTTGAAATACTGTTTTTAGCAACTGTAATAACAAAGCATTAAAAAAAAAATAGTCTTTTAACTGTTGAGGTAATGACTGAGCATTTTAGCTGCTGTAGCCGTACTTTATAGTTTGAAAAAATAACTATACGCAGCAATAAAGAGAGATTCTCAAACACAACAAAAGCTGTTTTTATATACTGGTTTTCATTAAGTCTCACTCCTCAGCTTTGGTTTCCTTAGTATTCCTGCCAATAACAACACCTGCTAAGTGATTGCTGCCTGCCAGGCTCTGCATCTAACGCACTAATGTGTCCAGGATGAAATGGGAGAGGAAGACACAGCGTTTAACAGAGTTTTAGGTCCAGCGTTCACTTTCTCTCCCACTCTCGGTGTCAAGAGGAGTCGTCTCTGCTCCGGAGTGTTCCAGCCCCTGGAACTCACTGCGGATAAATCCCCAGCCCTAGTTGGGACCGGAGCAGCAGCATCCAGTGCAGAGCATCCCTGCCCT
Organism: Pampusana beccarii; assembly: GCA_013399365.1. Taxonomy (NCBI): domain Eukaryota; kingdom Metazoa; phylum Chordata; class Aves; order Columbiformes; family Columbidae; genus Pampusana; species Pampusana beccarii. Next base: position 852,614 of record VWYH01008138.1, on the reverse strand, counting down.
GCAGCACTGGGTATGGCCCCACCGCGGCACTTAGAAATATATGGCTTTTTTTTTTTTGCTTCTAAAAGAGTTTTGCGGGCTTTTTTATGTGCAGCCACTATTGTCATGTAAAATGTTTACACAAAAAGAAATTGGACTGAGCCCTAATGGGAGAACCACTTACTAGAAATCTGTTTTACGGGGTGAAGGAGAAGGTTACCTCTCTGCCTTGTTTAGATCTAAAGAAAAAAAAAAGAAAATGACTCAGTCTTCACCTCTAGTAGGAAGACATGACTATTTCTTAAAAAGGGAAGGTTAATAATAAAATCCTAAGCAGGATATTGAACACTGAAACAATTATGGCATTTATGATTCAGTTAAAACAGTATGAGGAACTGTTCTCAAAAACCAAAACTGAACAAAGCACCCAGCATGGTTCAGTGATTGATTTTGTGGATTTATAGGACCTAAAACNTTAACTCCTTGGTCCAAGGGCTGTACCCTGCCGCCCGCATGGGGAGCGCCCCGTGTTGTGCCTCATTGAGGCGCAAGAGTTCTTGCTCATTAAAGTGCAAACTCTGTGACTGAGGCTCCCTCCCCTCTGCCAGCAACGATACCTCATCCAGAAAAATTACTGTATGTGGGAAAAGGGCTGTGTACTAAATACCAGCGCGAACAACTTTTCTAATCATAGTAACTTGTTTTTTAAATAGAAAATGCAAACAGAGAGAAATGGTGTTGAGTTTCCATCAGGAAAAGAAACCCTCCCAGCCCAGTCCTTTCCTGATCTCTGCCCTGCACAATCATCCTCAGCCGCTTTCATGTTTCTAATTGACGCCAATATTAAGATTTAATAGTTTACCATTCAGATGAGTATTTCAAGATGGCAACAAAACCAACACCATTCATAATTTGTTATTCTGCTCTAATTCACAACCAATTTTTCAGCCCTTGCACAGTAGATACAACAAAGAAAGCAGCAGCCAAGGTCTGTGGAGGGAGCGCAGCCCTCTCCTCCCTCACCCTGCCTTGTGCTTTGGTACCAGCACCAGCAGGGATCACACCCGGCCTGGAAGAGGAGAGTGTCATCAAATAAAACACGGAAAAAGGAAAAACTTTGCTAGCGATTGACAAGGTCGTGTTTCATTAACTTGTTGGTTCAGGCTCACAAATGGTCGTCGGAGGTGAAACGCAGCAGACTCACTGCGTTCCAGCTTTTTGTTCTCTCTTTCCTCACAGACTGCAGTCATGTTTAATTTGGAAACTGGGCTCCTTTGGCAAATTAGCAATTAGAACAATTTTGTGGGAATATGTATATGTGTCATTAGTTTTCCTGCAAATTAATAGCGAGAGCAGAGGTCAGGCAGAAATTTTCCACTTGACTGCAGCTCCTCTGTTGAGATTTGGCACTTTGTTTTGGAACGGCCACAGCTGCTCAAAGCCACAGTCTTCCTTTAGGAACTGTCTTTTAATTAGTTTACCTCATAGCCATTATTACAAATATTACTGCCTCCCCTCCTTGAAATAAAATTACTGTTTCTACAAAATATTCCGGTGACATCTTGCACCACTGCACATTGATGGTAGGGTCACTCGGATGCAGCGTTTAATCATTAGATCACCTCCATAAGCATCTCCTAATTAGAGTCCTTACAATACAATTTTATCTGGTAATTAGCTGAGATTGGCTGCTTCCTCTGTAGCTTATTAGTGGCAGCCCAGCAGTGGGTGTGAATCACAGTGTCATTTGTCAAGCCTGTTAAAGCCCCCCCCCTTTGCTCGTCCTCTTCTCTGTTTATTCCTAGTTGCTACCTACGCTGAAAAGCCTAAAGAAATTTAACTCGATTCAAATTCTTTAAGCAGGGAACGCTGACCTTTGTGGATCCTTTCTCGCAGTTCCCTAGTAGAAACAGATTAAATGTTAAGTTTCTGCACGCTGAAAAAGGAAGGGGACTCTTTTGAAATGGAGTAGTTGGAGCCGTAATGATGAAGCACGAGCAGTGATCTTTCCAACAGGAGGGCCCGGCTGCCGAGCCTGCGCTGGAGACGGGCACTTAAAATTGATGCAGATTTGCTCGCAGTTATTGGACTGTTAAAATGTCCATTTAGAAACTGAGATAAAATACAGTAGATTTAATTTCATGGTGAGACCTGTCAGTTGTACTATTATTATTGCCACTGGTCCTTTTATCATATGTAATAGATGGGTAACGGGGAGACGTTAGTATATACACGTCCCTAATCAGTGTCCTTAAATCACGCCAGTCGACGCAGGGATGGGGCGGCAGGGTTTGCACAGGCGCCCTCACCTCCAGGCTGCAGCTCCCAGTTCACACCAGTATGGGACTACCTGGGAAATCAATACCTGTATTTCCCCACCTCTCACCATCTCTCGCTGGATCCGCGCTCTCCAGCTTTGCCATGAGGTGTTAAATATTTCCCGCTGGAAGGCAAATGATCATTTGTAAGCACCTGCACAGCAAGGTGGGTGTTTGCAGGTCTGCTCGCCTCCTTTCCTCGGAGCAGGGCTGGAGCTGCTGCTGCTCTATCGGGAGGGAAGAGCAATCGCAATTTATCTGTCGCTCAGCTGTGCCCTTTCTGTGGGCAATGGGCTTTTTGTGTTGGTATCCCTTCTGTAATATCAGAACTCTTTATTTTCCGCTACCTTTGTTTTGGATAAATCCCATTATTTTTATAAAGAAATATTATTTGTGGCTATTAACTCATATGAGGGATGCTAATAGGAGCCTTATCTGCTTACTTTCACACAAGGAAAATTAATACAGTGCCTTATGGATAAACATGAGATATTCGGGGGCATAGCTGAGTGGTGCATCTTGCCTTCGTCTGAAAAGGTTCAATGTCCAGCAAAAAGGAATTTTAATCATGAACAAAAGTTGTAAAATTCTGGCCTGGTTAAATTCAGTAGGAATTTTGCTACTGTGACTTCAATGGGGTCAGGATTTCACCAGTATTATTCGCAAAAACGCCTAAGGGAAGAAAATGTGGAAGTAGTCAAAGAGCCTTTTTCTCAGTCGTCTTTTCTGATGTTGTAGTTAAGAGATCGGATTGTTTGTTTAAAATAATTCAGCAGGAGTGACCTATTGAGGCAGAGCGTCGTCTTTCAAAGGGCGTTGTAGGGCAAAAAGAGAGGGTCGGGGAGGAACGCGGGTGCTGGTTATCTAAATAGGGTTGTGTATCAAAAACACTTGCGTTGGAGCTGGGCTTGATGCACAATCCCAGAGGCAGTTGTGGTTTACAGCCTGCTGTGGCGAGCTGCCGTTTGTCCGGGGCTGGGCCTCGCACAGGTAGCGCTGATGCTAGTGGTGCCACTTGTGCTGGGCTGAATGCTCGCCGTATTTCACGCAGTGTGATTAATTAAATTATTCCAGTGTTAACCTACTCCGGGCTTGGCTTTTAAAATGGATGAATGGAGGGGGGGGGGGTGTGGAAAAAGCCCAAATGCTGAAGAGAGAGATTGCATTTCTCCCTAGTACGTCCCTAGGAAAATCTTGCCCTTTTTTTTGAGCCTGATGCCTTCAATGAAATATCCAAGAAGATTGATTAGAAGCCATGCGTAATGATAGCATGGAAATAAGAGACACACGGGGTTTAGACTGTAAAACAACGGAACTAAAATAAAATATTAAAATGATTATGTACTGTGTGAGATCGTATGTTAAGGTTTAGACAAAAATCCACAATTTGTAGTTCTGGCAGCAAGCTACATTTTTTGATTATTATTATTATTATTCTATCTAGAACTGTGTGTATTTATTTCCGTTTACTGGCCCCTAATGGAGATGTTACAACAGCACTTTGTGCCGCAGCAAGCACTTGGGCTGCGTTGTCTGCTTCCGACTGTGGGAAACCCCGTTATCGAGAATTTTCTGTGTAGCCCTTAATTAGCCAGAAATGCTGTTTGTAATGAAATCCTCGTCCTTCCCTCCGCAGCTGAATCTGGTATCGAGCGTCACGCTTTCCAAGACCGCATCCGAGGCGTCTCCGCAGAGCTTACCTCATACTCCCACCACCCCGACTGCGCCCATCACTCCCGTCACGCAGGGACCGTCGGTCATCACTACCACGAGCATGCACAACGTCGGACCCATCCGGAGGCGGTACTCGGATAAATACAACGTCCCCATTTCTTCAGGTAAAGGGGTTCTGGGGATGCAGCCCCTGTGGTCGGGCAGCGCGCTGTTGGGCGCAGCCCGGCAGCAGCAGGCTGGGATGATAACAGAACAACTGCTCTTATTTAGCAGATATTGCCCAGAACCAAGAATTTTATAAGAACGCAGAAGTTAGACCACCGTTCACGTATGCATCTTTAATTAGACAGGTAAGCTGAGCTGAACGCACACATTTGGATTAGGAAAAAAAAAATAAAAATCTTCCTATATGTGCACACTCTGGATTAAATAGATTTTCAAACCTTTGGTATGTAAGCGTGCTCAAATGCTCAAACCTTGACTATAAGGGTTTTTAGAACTGCAATATATAACATAATTGCTTTTGATTAAGTATTACAATACGATGTGATTATTAGGAAATTCATTTCACACAACAGTGAAAATGAGCCTGTTTAAAGATGGCAAGTCAATTATCACAAGCTACAGTAATCTCTGATCCCTAGAATTAATCTGAGCTCTAAATAATTACTGAGCTTTAATCAGCTAGTGAAATGTTTTGCATTTCTCTTTGATTCTGCTTTATGAATGACTAATAAATTAATATTTCTGTAAGGAAACAGAAATAAAAACTCAAAACAATTAGATAATTCCATTTTGAATTTTGCCATTGAACTGTTAAATACAGCTATTAATCTTAGTTCATATTGTGAAAACCTTCCTTTGGATTTTTTGCTCCAAATCTCTTCTTTCTCTCTTTCTTTCTTCCTTTCTTTCCTTTTTGTATTGGGTAAAGTAAAACTGTGAGTGTGTTTTGTACCGGTGTGCTCATAACTGATCTTGCAATCGCTTTGCTTCACAAGGCCATCCTCGAATCTCCAGAAAAACAGCTAACACTAAATGAAATCTACAACTGGTTCACGCGAATGTTTGCTTACTTCAGACGCAACGCGGCGACGTGGAAGGTAAGCCTCAGCCCGCCGCTGCCGCTCGCCTTTGGGATCTGACATGTACGGAGTAGACATTGCTGATGACATAACAAATTGTAACGACATGTGGACATGAAAATTTAGATCGGCAGTTTTGACACACGCTGGGTGCCTTATCTGCAGGAACAATTTGATATTTGGCAGAAAAATTCTTCTGCCGTTGAAAACCACTAATTGAATCCCCATTATTGGCTTTTATGTTCTGTGATTATGCCACGAGTTCCTCTGTGTGGTTGCTGCTAGCAGTGAAACTCAAGCCCTTCAGCTGGAACGTATTAGAGAAAAAAAGAAGAGGTGAAGTTATTGTGTCAGTAGAAGATGTACTGTTTGTCTTTTTAGTTGTGCAGACTGTAATCACAACAACCACTTTTTTCCCTAGGATCTATAGATTTCTTTCCTCAATCAGCTGGCTCTTAACTGCATACACAGATCTGTTACAAACTTTCTCTTTTTTTTTTTTTTTAATCCCACAGCAGCAGCTTATTGAACGTAATATGCAAGAAGCGAGCCCCACAATAAGAAATGTGTTTAACAGAAATAAACTTTCTATTTGACACTTCAATTTCCTACCATAACCATCTCAGATACTGTTAAATAAGAGGTCTGGGGAGTTAATTATATTTTATATTTTGTGGGACACTTTTTCCCTTGTATGTATTTTTGTAATAACCACACTGGCTTCTGAAGCTGGTGCAATTACAAATGAACGAATCGAATAATAGCATCTTGTATTGCTGTAAAAATTGCACCCCTGGTACTTTGAGCCTCTCTTAGTCTTGACAACTCTGTTGCCAAGTTTGCCTCTCTTGCCTCTCTCAAACAGCTTCAAGTGACCAGGTAGGATGAATATGTCCCATACATGCTGTTTCATCGGCTCTTTCTGTTTCTCCTGTCTTAGCCTGCATTTTGGATTAATTCCTTCAGAGGACGGAGCTAAAAATGGTCCTTGGAAGTTAACTTGGATTTTAGTAGCATGTTTTGCTTTTAAGTCAGATCCCAGTGCAATTTTGTATATTTTCAGCCTTGGTCTCGAAGCTCTTAGGTTCAGCAAGTCTCTGCGATTGCTGCTTTGATTCTTCACTGCACTTGGAAAACATGACCAGTGTTTCACTTTGCAGCTTCCTTACTATCCAGAAAGGAAATTAACTTTCTCTGATTTAAGATCCTTTTAGACCTGCCTGTCTTTTGCTGCTGGAGTGGTTCCAGTAGGACTTTTCAGCAGCTGCAGGTGTGGGTGCTGAAGTAAAAATCCTATTTAATTCCAGCAGCAAAGGGAAGCGAAGTGGAGGGAGGAGTGAAAGACGGCAGCAGGCAGCCCTGGCTGGATCTCCTGCAGGGCTAGTTGTAGGCATGAGCTTTGCGCATCATGTGAAATCCAGCCCCAGAAGCCACGTGCATTTACAGTGTGCTTCTGCAGGGGAGGAGAGAGGCTGAGCTGCAGACCCTCTGGCTCGCAGAAGGGCAAGGTGTGACCTGGAGAGACATTTGGAGACCCCTTCTCAACACCTTGACCTTGCGCAGGTGTTCAGGTCCTGCTTCACTTACCTGCAAAGAAAAGCTTCACCCCAAGTTCCACCAGGCACTGGGAGAAGTGGCAGCGGCTTGAGGTGATGCAGGTTTTCATGCTGAACGCTGCTCAGATTTATGCCAGCCTTCAGGAACAGCAGGGATGAAAATGCAGCTCTGGATTGGCGTGATGGGAAGCCCACGGGGTGCAGAGCAAGCACGAGGGGCTAATTGCAGAATGAGAATAATTTGAATATATATGTGCTGATTTGCTCTCACCTTCAGCTAACACTTAGGGGGTGTTTGGGTCGGTGTTCCCCAAGTTTAGGCTCAGGCAAGCTTCTCTCATCCCTCTTTCAAAAACACAGAAGAGCGCAGGAATAAAGACCTTTAAAAACTGAACCTCTCTCCCAAAATGCAGTACAGCAGAGCCTGAGCAGTTATTAAAATAACAAACCCTTTCATTTACTACATTCAAGCATGCTCAGGGTAATTTTTCTGCAAAAGTGGCTTGCATACAAATATTTTTAACAAGGTAAATATATAATCTTACAATAATAGCTCCTAATTTTTCTGTTAAGCTGATTGCTGGGGGAGCACTGTGAACTGGTTCTGACAGGTCAGAGGCAATGTCTGTTTGCTTTTATTTTTTGGAGTAATTTGCTGGCACTGAGTCGCAGCCATGAGGCACAGGCTGCAGGTGTGGCTCTGAAACGTTGGGCTATTGTTCAAATAAAAGTGTTAGATAGTAAGTATCCAGAGGCAGGGGAAACAAAACAATTTTTTTTCTGCCATGAATTCCTTAAATAAGTGATCACATGGAAAACAGAAAGCGAGGGCAACACTTCATGAACGTTTTGCAAATGCTCAACTTGTCTGTCTCAGTGTATTCAGCAAGAGCCCGATCCCAGCAGCCAATTGCACACTGACTTCAAGAGAGCAAGAACAGACTGTGAAGTATTTCTCCGCCGTTAAATTTATTTAAAGAAGAACACAAATATTTCTGCTCTGCCCTGTATTTAGAGACTGTTTACAAACTCTGAGGACTCACTTCGCTGAACTTTGCTGTGTGCGTTTGATCAACTGCTGTATGAACTACAAGATCAGCTTTCACTGGGGGAAATGCTGTTATTATTCTTACATTTTGCTCCAGACTTGACAGCGTTCCCATTTTCACAGGAAACTGCCTGAGTTACCCAGATGTGGGCCGGCCGCCCTGTGTCGGGTTCGCTGGTGCGGCACCCACCAGCAGTTGCTGAGCTGGCTGATTTTAGCCTGTAAGGTGTGGGGCGTTTGCATGTTTTTCCTCCACCTCAAAATCAGGGGATTTTGCCAAAAATTTCAAAAGCAGTGAGATCTGGGAGAGGTGGGAGAAAAAGAAAAAAAAATCTTAAAAAAAATAAGAGCAGAAGAAAGGGCAAAAAGAAGCAACCCTGATGGACAGGTTGACTTTCTGCTAGATTTCTGCCTTGCTGAGAGAAGTGTATTCAAGGTTTGTTTTTCCACCAGTTCACAAGCAGATCAGGGTGGAAAAGCTGAAGTGCTGAGATCGGGCACCTACAGTCAGAGGAAACACATTTGCACTGGAGCATCTGCCGAGCAAAGGCAGTTGGAGCCGTGACTCTTCCCCTATACCGGGGACAGGAGTGCGGGGACTGTGCTGGGATTGCGGAGGAATGGAAAAGTAGCAAAAGACTCTCAGCCTTCCCCTCGCAGGCACACACACCGCTGCCTCTTAATTTACATGACAAATGCACTGTGCGTACCCTTTGTTTGCACAGTGATTTAGACATTCATGATTAGAGCTCCCTTTCACCATCCAGACCCAATGTTCATTTAAAAAAAAAAAAAAAAAAGACGACGACGATGGAAGGAAAAAAAATTGTAGTCTCTTGGTTGCCTAGACCCAGGCCATGTGTTTGGCTGGCATTGTGCCTGCTAACGAGTCAACCAGATTGACTAAATCAATGGTGCCAGTGATGATGGATGGAGTTTGTTCGCCTGCATATTTTCAGCAAATGGCTTCTTCTGTTTTCCCTGTTTACCAAGCCCCTTTCAGCAGCGCTGGGGACAAGCTCCGTGCAGAAATCTGGGTGGCTTTGTAGTAGGGCATTTGCTCAGAGAACTCATAAAACGGGGAAGGAGCATGGCACTCCGTTTGAGGAATAGCAAGGCTCTCGGCACCGTTTCAGAGGGAGCAGGGACAGAAAAGCCAACAGCTTGCTGTGACATTATGTCTGGCTTCAGCAAGGGTCCGAGCACATCAGAGGGCTTGGCCGGGCTCATCCTTCCCAGGCACCGAGCTGCAGCGGGGACATCTGAGCACGGGATGCCATGAGCGCGGATCTCTCTGGGTGATGAGCTGTGGGGATATTATCACTTTGTTTCGGAGAGCCCTCCTCATATTTTCACTTGGCAGAGGCTCAGATCAGTCAGTACAGTAGTCTGCCAGAAATAGGAGCCAACTTCCATATAAGAGCAAGCCGCGGAGGCAGGAGCCGGTGCCGCGCCGGCTGGTGGGGTGCTGCCGACCCCCAGTCCGTGCCGGGGGTGTGGAAGGAGGTTCAGCACCTGATTCACATTAGCCCAGCTGTGGGAAACCGCAACAACACCAGCTCCGGTGCCTCTCTGCTCAGTTGAGCCGTCTGCACTTGTGTGAAGTCCTTTCTGTTCTTTCTAACTGCTTTCTTTTCCAGGAGAGGAGTTTCTCTTCGCAGAGCATATATATTTGTTTTGAAAATGTCTAAGCAATGTTCCTGTTGTGTTCTGTATGAAATGTGCTGTATTATACAACGTGCATGCTTAAAACGATGGCTGTTCTCGTTCACACTGGGGATAATTGATAAGAATAACTTGAATTTTTAATCTTGGGTTTAAGCTTTCATATTTATTTTGTCTTTGCAAAATAATATGTAAAGAGCTGGGGAAAAGAAGCGGGTGTGGGGTGGGGAAGGGGCTTATCATTGCGAAATGAGGACTGTCAAGCTGACTGTGCTGCTGTTCTTAGACAATGACGAGCATTTTCTTATAGAAAGTTTTTGAATGTTTTCTCTTTTATACTTGCTGCAGAATGCAGTGCGTCATAATCTTAGTCTTCACAAGTGTTTTGTGCGAGTAGAAAACGTTAAAGGGGCAGTATGGACAGTGGATGAACTAGAGTTCCAAAAACGAAGGCCACAAAAGATCAGTGGGTATGTCCACCATGTTTGAACTTCTTAGCCTAGCTTGGATCATGCTTACAGTTTAACGTAGAGGCTTTTGGCTGCTAGCTGGTGTTAGACCAACCGCAGGTGGTTTCGCATTGTTTCGGTTAAGGGAAACCAAGACAAACATCTCATCACTACTGTTTGTATGCCCACCAGTACCCTGACCCTGCTTGCTTGGTGTTTGTTGCATCACATGCTAGTAGCTTTTAGGTGGCAATGCATATTAACCCTCACAAACCATTTGCTTATGCTTATTGCATTTTATTTTCTTTTTCCTTTTCCCTGTATTTGATGTCTGTTCTGTCCCCGATCCCGTGTCCCTTTGTTTCCACTTCATCTCCTTTGCTGCTGCTCTTGTCCCAGGGTGCCATTCGCACCAACCTCTCACTGCATAAGTGCTTTATCAGAGTAGAGGATGAGTTTGGGTCCTTTTGGACTGTTGATGATGAAGAGTTTAAACGTGGCCGTCATATTCAACGAGGCCGTCCTCGAAAATACTGCCCTGATGAAAACTTTGGCGAGCTTGTTGCACAGTAAGAGCTTTTACTTGCTTTAATTTTTTTTTCTGCTGTTGCTTTGCTTTGCATGATTTACCCATCTCATGTAGACTTGCATTTCACGAAATAGTGACATCACCTTTGCTGCTAAAGAAACTAAATTTTTGGTTGCTATGTGTATTTTGTGTTTCCTACTCTGATAATCCAAATGCCTGTAGTGATAACTCTACGTCAACATGTTTGTTATAGCATTTGTTTATAGTGCAATGTAGACTGAAATAATTATCCACGTTAGTGCAGATAACAGTGCTGTAGGCCTGTTAGGAAGACAGATACAGTCCAGGAAGGGCTTCAGAGAAGTTTTAATTCTGATATTTTCCTTTGCTTTCAGTTGTATGCCTTGTTTTGCAACACTTAATCAGAAATAGAGTAAGGTGCTTATAAGACAAAAATGCTGAATTAACTTTGAAGAGTTTGAGAGTGCAGTGAGACGAGCGGTGAAGATTATAATCAACAGGCCATCCTGTGTCTACAACAACCACGCACAAATATTCCTGAGGTTCCCAAAGCAATTTTCTTTGACCTTTACTCGAAGGCCATCTCTCCAGGACAACTGATCCTTGCTGGTCCCTCTGGGAGAGGCTCAGTTAAGACTCTTCTCGCTGTGATTTACTCCCACATGAAAAAAATATTTAAAAAAAAAAAATGCCCGGTGGGTGATAAAACTTTTTCAAGATTTTTTGCATTGGCACTTTTTATCTAGTTTGCATCCAATTATTATTTTATTTTTTTTTCCCCCTCCGGTGGAGCCAGTGGTATTTAGATGCCCACTAAAGAAAGAGCAGATGCGCTTGACGTTCATTTTCCTCAAATCCCAGCTCCTTATGTAAACTTAAGATGACTAACGTAAGGGTCCGAAATAGCACACCAGAATAATTTTTTATTAAAACGGCCTTTAGGGCAGCGTGTTGTTCTGCGTGGTCTGTACCGCAGCGGTGCAGCAGGACCTGCTGTTGTGCCTCCATGCCCGCGACCCCAAACCCTTTGGGGCGATGGCTGGGCAGCCCCTCGCCGGCACCGCTCGCTGTTTACCTGGCAGGAAAGAACTCGGCTCACATCCTCCCTCGTCGCGGTCCCTCTGCTCCATTGCGAGGGTCTCTGCCGCCAACGACTTAGGGAATAATTTGTATGATGTAGTATTTAAAATGGCCCACGATGCACTTGATTATAACCTCCTCATGATGGACCTTTACACGGTAACTGGCTCCCAGACGCAATGAATATTGGAGAATTTCTCCTGAACGCAGCTAAAACGAGCAGAGATGGCAAGACATGCTACTGAGGCAGGGTATAGAACACATGGCGAGGTAACGTCGAGAGATAATGATGTTCCTTATTTAGTAAAGGCGAATGTGATAGCTGTAGCCTAAAACTCAGATATTTTCTTTAAATCGAAAGAGAACTTGTGTGGAAAAAACAGTCTCAGCTCTAGTTTTCTGGTGTGGGAGGAAGCATTACATGCTTGAAACACTCGCACAGAAGTTGGTTGCATTTAACTCTCCTTTTTATGTTTTTCTTATGCAGTAACCCTTCTCTTATTAAAAATATACAGACCAGCCACACCTACTGCACACCTCTCAATGCTGCTTTACAGGTAAGATTAATGACTGTAGCAAATATGCAACAGAGGCGTGTGTCTTCCCCAGTCATTTCAAAATATATTAGCCTTGCTCTAATTAGATATTAAATTTTAATTCCGTTAAACTTTTTTCTTAAGTGCATAAAGCATCATAGTCCCTGGAGGCAAACACATATCAGGCTGCTTCAGCATTAGCTAGATGCTTAGCATTTTGAATATTGTGGCAAAAAAATTAAAAGTTCACTTATTAATATTTATCAGCAGTATCATAATTTCCATCCTCTTATTTCAGAATTTCACTTGAGGCAAAAATACCACAAGTGTAATTACTCTAGCACAGCTATTAATGTGCTGAATGATAGGATACTGCGGCACGTGACCTTCTATTGTTCGTGGGTTTAAAGAGAAAGCAGATCATTTTTCCCCCTTTTCTTTTAAGGGCTATTTTTGCATATCTTCCTATTGTTGGTAAAAAATAAGTGTCGCAATTCATATAGGGGGAAAAAAAAAAAGATCATTTTTATTGGTTTAAACTGTACTGTAATTGTAAGACAAAAATTCTGTTTTTTTCATGATGTAGAAATACACAAAGTGTTGGTGCACAATGAATAACTTGCAGCCTAAAAGTGTGCGCGTCTCCAGCCCTTTTTCATGTGCTCTCTATCAGATTGGTGGTTTCTTCCCCTCTCTACAAATTCCTGAGTCTATTTCAAAAGCTCCAGGTGAAGTCGGTATTTGGTATATGAACCCAAGCTCCAAATTCATTACTGTGCCCCGAATTTGCAGGGGGATATGAGCTTGTGTGGGGGTTCACACCTGTTCCGTATGGTGTGAATTCATCCAGGAGGCACCAGCACCCGTGGGTGCACCCCGGTTGTGTGCTGAGATTTGTTTCTTGACAAGTTCACTGATAGCCATGGATATTTGCTTGGGCAACTGCATTTTGTGGAAGGTTTAGCAGACTTGTCTTTTCAGAACCAAGAAGCAGATTATTAGGAGAAAAGCAATGTTCTGCATTTCTTCTAATTATTTGAGATTATGCGGTAACTTCTGAAAAGCAAATGAAAGCATGTTTAAAGGAAGCAACTGTAAATACTATTCATTAGTAACTTGTTTTCCCTTGAGTCTTGTGAAGTGTGATTTTTAAAGACCGCTTTGTCTCTTGAATGGTATTAAGATTGCAAGCACATTTTACATTCATGACGCTGAAAGGCAAAAATGAAATGATCCTGCATTTCTTCACATTGTTAACTATGTGACTAATTTCAATTAATATGCTTATCATACGGAACTGTTCGTGTTTTATTTCTGAAACACGTGTCGTTGTCGTCATCTCCATCCATTCTCCTCTTTCGTGATAACCTGCAAACTGTTTCCATTTCCCACTTTTCCTGGAAGTGGCACGTACTTGTGCTCCCCCGTAGCACCGGGTGAACTGAGCTGAAGAGAAGAGCCTGGGCCAGATTTGCTATTGCTGTGGCCACTCTCGTAAATGGGGGTGAGCGATAATCACTGCGCTGAGACAGGTCCTCGTTCAGGGTGAAGATGCACCGGCAGGTTCCTTGCCACTATCCCACGTGTTGGACTTGGGAGGCAAAATCCCAGCGGGGGCTCGGGTGCTGTGCCGGGGCTTCAGGCAAATTCGCGCGAGTGGCCAGTGCTGTGTGGCCAGTTCAGACCCCGCTTGGGCAATAACCTTCCTCCCAGGACACAAGGCTGCTTTACCTGCCCATGCCTACGTTCAGGCTAATTAATAATCAACGAGCAACGCTCCCTGGGCTTTTGTGGCCATGTGCACAGGCCGGCGCTTTGCTCGTCCCCGTGAGCGCGGGGGCCGGCGGATGGCTCGGTGTGCTGTGTGCTGCCAGGATGCCAGGCTGGGTTTTCCTTTCCTGGGGTGACAGAGCCACCCATCTCCTTCACCCCAGCCCCTCTGATGTCTCCACCTGTTTTCCCTCGTGGCCAGGGAGAAGCAGCCGCTCTCTGCCCACTCTGTGTGTGTAAGTTACAGGGACACCAGCTCTTTTATTCCCAGCGGGTCATTGGGGGCTCCCAAAACACCCCCCTCCCCTATTATTATCTTTATAGCAGATACTCCTCATGTCCCACCTCTCCCCCAGTAAATTGCTTTACTGCAATTACAAGTTATCACTATGGGTGAAGAACTTGAGTCATTATTTTGCCAAGTGCAGGAAATGTGAACCATTCTTTGCATCCCCTAATCACAATGAGTTTGCCGGTTGTTGAATCAAGAAGATAAAAATAATCCTCCCTGTTAGAATGGCTTTTGTAATCACGTGTGACACATAGGGCTGCACACAGAGAGGTCAGCGTAAGGAAGAATAAAAGGGGCTGTGCTCCTGAAGATGCTGCGCTCAGGGCTGGTCGCGCCCCCCTTTCCCACCCCATCTCCCCCCACCGGGTCTCTGGCTGCACTTGCCTGGGAACAACTCTGCCGGCCCGGATGGCAACAAGCAAGGAGTTTTGTCCCACAAATTAAGGGCAGGCGAGAGCTTTTGGTGGGGGAGCACTTTTGCATTAATTCCCCCCCACCATGGGCTGAGTTTGCATCCTGCAGACCTGGAGTCTGATGGATTTTTTTGGCTCCCCGGAGCAGGTCGAGCGCTGCCGAGCCAGCCTCTGTGGCTCTGCGGCACTGACACGGCTCGGGGAGCTGCGGGTGATGTCAGACTGGGACAGGTGAAATGGTTAAATGTCCTTCCAGTCCCTGGGTGCGACGGCCTCGGAAAGCCCATCCCCACCAAACGCTGGGCTCGGTCGGGGCTTCTGGCTCCCACCGCCGCCGCGCCAGGCACAGGACTGTGCCGTCAACATGAGCTAATGCTGACACACAGTAAATATTAGCAGGCAGAACGGTGGGAATCAGAAAGAAAATATTTAACAGTTCATTCTCTTCCTACAAAGATTTCCATTTAGGAAGTTAACTCCACTGTGCCTCTGCATGGTGTTTCTTTAGAACACGGAAAAATTGAAATAAAATGGTCAGATCTGTAAGAGCTGAGTTGCTGAGGCTTAAAATATTTCATCCGGACCGGTTCAGCTCTCAGGTAGATCAGCGCAACTCAGACTGATGCACTTGGTGCTACCCACAGCTTCACGCTCGTGTCACGAGAAAAACCAGACTCAGCGATGCTGTCCTCCTGCTTGGTGCCCATTTGCCCTGGTAGGAAGGACTTATCAGCCGAGCGATTTCTAATTTTTTTTTCCCCATTTTGTTAAAAAAAAACCCAAACCCAGACCTTAAAAAAACCCCAAAGCCCCAAACATAATTTTGCAAAATGAAAATAGGAAAAGGACGTTTTATTTTTTCCAGGGGGTGTAATTCCAAATAGAGAATGGAAGGCTCTGTTCTCTCACAAGCCGATACAGCTATGAGAGCTTAAACCCAGATGTAAATGATGTTAAATTTCCCTTGGTGGAATCAGGGTAATACCTATCAGAAAGCGCAATATTTAAAAATAAATGGTAATTGCAAATAAAGTAAATGTGGAGAATGTTTTGGAAGCGAGCGTGTTGTGCAAAGTATAAAAGCGTTAGTCATGGCTCTTCATGTATTTGTTTGTGTCCTTGGCAGGCTTCAATGGCTGAGAACAGTATACCTCTATACACTACTGCTTCCATGGGAAATCCCACTCTGGGCAATTTAGCCAACGTGATGAGGGAAGAGCTTAATGGTGCAATGGAGCATACGAACAGTAACGGGAGTGACAGTAGTCCAGGACGTTCCCCTATGCAAGCGATGTAAGTACGTGCGTGGCTCTCGGCGTTGTCTCACCGTCCGCTCGAGTGTGGCTCTGGAGGCCTTCGTGGTTGTTCTGTGGTTCATGGATGGAGCAGCAAGAGCAGGCATCTCCGTCTGGGGACACGCTTAGGTTGATGAAAGCGTTAAAGGGCCGTTTACCAACTTGCACTTTTAAAACCTGTCAGCTCAATGCAGTCCAACAAGCACACAGAGCTGTAAAATTGTTAACTCGTTTGCAATTGTCTTCTTTAAACCTTGCAAACTGCGTTTCTTGGTGGAAAAAAATGTGATTTCTCTCCGCTTTGGTCCACGCAGCAAGCAGGGCCGGTGGGGCAGAGCTGGGAAATGGGCTTGTTTGGCAGGTCTAAAAAACCACTCGATGCACAATGGTCTTGCTAAGCATTAATAGTGGCACATGTGAAGGTCTGCGTGATTTATAGATTGCTCTTAAAATATCAAAAGGAAAATTAATACGAGCATTATAGCAACAGACGGCAGTATAATGAGTGCATATATAACCGTGTGAAGTAATGGGGGATCGCTGTCCCTGCTCAACGTGAGTGGCACCCGGGCCGCGAGCTGGCGCGGAACAGGGTAAGGCAGGAAGGGTGTGATGCCCTGATGGGCGTGTTCGGTATTTATGGGGTGACGGAGTGAGTTTGCGAAGCTGTAAATTCCCCCCTCCCCTCAAATTACATACTGAGTAATTGGCGGCTGGCGAGGAAGCTGGAGTTTATAAGCCTTGTATTTCTCCCAAAACTCCGCGGAGGGGTTGGCTACCTGTGCGAGGGGCGGCGGGCGAGAGCCGCACTTTGGGCCGCCCGGTCCTTAAAACCGGCTGCGAAATGACTGGCTGACTTGCCACAGCTCACATTACGCATTAAAAAGAGAACTAATTTGTAGTCTTTTACTTCAAAGTAATTTGAATAAGGGATTTACAAAAGTAAGTCTAAATCAAAAAGTAGAAAAACATTAACCTAATACCACGATAGTAATTAGTTGTGAAACTAATTAGCATTTAATGGCAAAAAAGTTTCCCACCTGCATAATGTGTTGTCAGAGGGGAGGGGGCACGAAGGAATCTGAGGCTCTGGATACTTTGATATTGCGGCGTTTTAAATCAGTGCACAAAGTGCTTTGAAAAAAAAATCTTTAAAGATGGCAACATTCATTTTTAATTAATAATTAATTTAAACATTGTCTTTTACCATTTACTTCAAAACATTCAAATAATGTGTTTAGCTTTTCCAGTGATTGTTTGTGCAGTATTAATTATCTCTCGCAAAGTAGCATTGCATGACACACTTTCTGTCTTTCACAAACGGATTCATCTTGAGGCTGTTTTAGTCACAATTCGTTATCCTCTGCCCGTGACCACGAAGGCCGGCGTGAAGGAGGAGTGGAGGGATGTGGCTTTTCTCCAGAAACAAGACTTCTCCCAAGGGTTTCTCCTGGCCTAACAGACAGGGATGAACGTTTATGATGTTGCGTTAATCCAAGTAATTATTTTCTTGCCAGTTGAAGGCTAGTGTAGTTCATGCACTTCTCATTTCACCTAAGGTTTCGTTTTCTTTGAAGAGACTGAGAGGAAGGGAAAATAACCAAGTTAAAACAGGCTAGGACGTCTTCCAGAACTGTGCGTAGCCGTGGCCTTTCTTGCACTTAATAATCATCTCTTAGCACATTGATACCAAGGTGAGGGGCACAGAACAAATACTGGAGAGAGAGGAGCATGGGGGGAGGGATGCCTCATTTTCATTATTCACCAGAAAATCCAATTTTCTGTTGTAATATGGAAATGATTGTTTCCTGAGTGTTTTCATTTTCTCAGAATTGATAATATATGTGTTCTCTGCTGAACATTTCTTTTTGCTTAAGTAAAATGTGGCCGGGTGATGTTCCAATACCGGCCTCTGAGTTTCCCCATTAAAATGGTGTTTCTAAGGGATCTAAAGCCAGAACACCCTTCAGATGTGGCGGGGTTTACCCTGTTTACTAAACAAAATCATGAGTCAACAGCAGATTTCCAGACGCCGTGTAACCTCTTATTCTCTGTAAGCCTGCTTTGTTAATGACATTTCCAATTTTTTTTTTTCTCAGAACAGATTTCCTTGTCATAATACAAATTATTTTTTAAACAATTTCAGTATATTAGAATAAATCAAGCTTTAAACTTTATTGTAAGGTTTAAAGGACCTTGTTAACATGACAGCTAAGAAGTCTAACACTTTAGCTGAA
Organism: Pampusana beccarii; assembly: GCA_013399365.1. Taxonomy (NCBI): domain Eukaryota; kingdom Metazoa; phylum Chordata; class Aves; order Columbiformes; family Columbidae; genus Pampusana; species Pampusana beccarii. The sequence continues at coordinate 834,667 of VWYH01008138.1, read as the reverse complement.
GTCTTATTACCGCTCATTCGTTTCCTTTTTATGACACATTGAACCACGGCTAGGTTTTTTTTTTCCCCCCCCCTTCTCTCTCCCTCCTTTTGAAACACTAGAAAGTAGTCGCATAATTACGGCTTGGGGACATAACACTTTCATCCTGATATGCTCCAAAGGTAGCCACAAAGCAAACTACTCCATGCTGTGTGCACCACCAGAACTCAGTGGCTTTAAACAACAGTCAGCTTTATTAAAAACTCCTCTGTTCCCAGAGTGGACAAACAAAAGAATTACTCAGATGTGAAAAGAAGGGGAATCTGTGTTCAGCAAGGTTATTTATTGTTAACCCCTTCTGGAGTCTTAGGCGTCTACTTAAAAGGAATGGGCTGAAATTCTGCTACTATATAAAAGAAATGGGAAAACATTTCTCTTTCCTTTTTTTTTCCTTCCCCACCTCTCTTTTTTTTCTTTTTGCCTAGCCCAGCACTTACCTTTTCTGTCATTTAGAGACCGAATTATTTAGTCTCTAAGGGAAGTTTTCCTTCCCCAGTTTGGGCTTTTGGTGAGGTGGTAAATAGAGATTCAGACTTACTTGAGAGATAAGTACATCTCTGTTTGCTTTTGAGCTTATTTAAGCTTATTTATTTCAGTTGCTCTGAAATGTTTAGGCAAAATCACAGATTCAGTAAAGTTTCCTCCTCACATGCCACTTTGTGGTTAAAACTGACAGAGTACACAAGGAGCTGAATTTTTTTGTTGTTTTCTCTGCAGATCTCTCCCCGGGGGGGTTGTGTTACCCAGATAACCCTCCTAATTTGGAGAACGGAGCTTTTGCCAGGCTCGCTGTCTGATGTTTTTCCAACACGTGAGCTGCTGGTGTGACCGTGCCTCCCCGTGGCTCTGTCACCCTCCCTGGCTTTGTCCCGCTTGGGCTCGATCAGCCCTTTTCCTAACGCGGTGCTTGCTTTGCTTTTCACTCCTCAAGTTTTGGGTTTTTTTGACTCCTTGGAACCACACCAAACCTCAAATAGAAACTCGGTTAAAACCACCTGGTTTCACCTGCTTTCATAACAAAACCAGAAGTGCGGCAGAGTTTGCGTTTGGAAGGTTTGGGGACCTTTGGAGGAGCTTTCACAGCATTTCATGTGGTCGCGAGCCCAGCGGGTGCCTGTCTTACCTGCTGGCACCCGTTCACTTCTGCCCTCCGGCCAAGCGTGGGGCACTGGGACACCGAGATGTGGCCCCCGAGCAGCCTTTGGAGAAACCACTGTCCGTGTGCCAAGGCCACCTCTGCCGCACGTGACGTGTTCTCCTCTCTCCTTTGAAAACTTCACATCTGCGTTCTCAAAAATAATCCTTTTTTTTTCCTTTAAAAAAAAAAAAAGTCCAGCAGCAGCATCGAAACCAGAAAGCCAACAAGCAAGACTTTTAAATTAAAACAGCAGTAAAAAAGATCGCTGCCGTAAAGGCTGAGTAGCACATGCTTTATCGGTCTCTGTGTCTAGCCGCTCTTTCCCCATTTTTCTTCTGTTTTTCATTTCATGTTTTTTCCCAAGTGAGGGGCCCCACAGCCTATTCATAATATAAGTTTTTCTAGTTGCAAATAACCACCGTGGTTTCACGTTCGCGAGGGCTGCGAGCCGCTGGGACGGTCAGCACATGCACACCTCTGAGATGACGATCCACTTTTACGTGCTTATGCTAATTGGTAATCTCTGATATTTGAAACGTCTCCTCCCATTTAACTCCCACTTTTCAGTAATTTAAGTCAAAATTGTCAAAATGTCTCTTTCCTTGTAATTTTTGCAAAAATTAAGCAACGTGCAGAGAAACCTCTTCGCTTCCAGCGATGTCTTGATAAAGACACGTATTAGTGAATTCGAAGGGAAAAGGTGTGAGTATGTGGATCACTGCATCACTTCTCCCCACCATTCCTTTGTTGGGTGGGTTGGAAGGTGCAGTTAGTACTTTAATATTGATCTAGCACTTCACAACTCAAGAAGTTGAAATATGCAGCGACTTGAAAGGCATTCACAGCTCACATTGGAAATGTCTGTAGTCAGCAAGTTAGGTGCTTCCTAAACCGATCCAGGCTCAAGCCAAAATAAATAAGTAGGGTGCGGTTCAGCTTTGCACGCTGTGCAAGGGCGCAACTGGTTGACCCTGGTCACTGGAAGCAGGGGCAGGGTTACCTTTGGCTCATGCATGGATGCTGACTACATTTTCAGTGATTTATTCCTGTTGTCTGTCAGCACGACAGAGTAGAAACAGTATTGTCCTTCTTATCCACACAAAACATAAAATGCAGCTATTTTAAATCGTTCATTTTAAAGCAAAGCTGTGCAAGGAGAGAAAAAGTTCGTACAATGAAGGTTTGTCCTCCAGATTATGTGTTCACTTAGCCCACATGAAAGGGTTAAATCAGCTCGCACAGAGGAAAAAACAAGGCTCTAGGAGGTGGATATCAACTCAATGAGAGACAGAGTGGGACTTGAACTCATTAACACTTTATTTTAAGGGATTGCCTACAACATCAATTATTTAGGAAGCAAACAGGGTCTCCGTTGCTGTATCGCATTATTAATACTTGGTAATGTCAATAAAATCCTACTTTCCTATAAAGTCCCACCAACAAGACACTATTGACATACATGGCTATTTTACATTTCAAAAGCTGCCGAACACCAAAAAAAAAAAAAAAGGTAATTTGTATTTGTATAGGATTTGTTGTAAATATGATTTACGAACAACATTTTTCAATTGTTATCGTACCCGTTTTGAATGACCAAGCCCCGTTCCCCTGCGGGTTATTCATGTGCTGTGCTGTAATGAGAAATTTGGCAGATCTCATCTCTTTAGTACATCCTTGTACCCACCATGAGCTGGGGATCATGTTCTGCCTTGTTTACAGCTGACAGTGTTATCATTCTCGTTAGGACTGCGCTTTCTTATCATATTGTTGTGTTGAGCGAGCCTTTTCCTCTCTGTTTGTGTTTCCTGGCAGGGCTTTTCTTCCCTTATTGACAGTTTGTAAAAATATGCATTAATTTGGAGTTTAAAGCATGTATCATGGTGTCTCTTTGCTGTGTTTGCTTGAAGTTGATTAATGATAGAACCTCACTTGGGGTCGTCCTCTGGAGAGTTGTCTCACAGGTTCTGCATGTTAACGAGAGACGCCGCACACACAGCGAGCGATGATTAGCCCAGCCTCCAGCTCGGCGGGCTGACAAACTGCTGCTCTGCCGATCGGATGCTTGTTCTGCTTATTTATCCAAAGATCGTATTAATCAACTTAATATGTCAGCTGAGAGCGTTTGCTCTCGGTCCCGAGACGGAAACCCCACGGAGGTGCTCCTCCCAGAGTGTTTTCCCGGGGAATTGAGCGCTGCCCGCCCGGCGCGGCCTTCGCTTGGCGCCTGTGGCTGGTGCAGAAGTTGAGGGTCTTCTCCTTGGTGACCTGGCGCTCCGGCTCTGAATGCCCGAACCACCTCGCTTTTCTCCCCAAACCACCCGAGCTGTCAGAACTGTTCTTTAACGAGCGGCTTGCCGATTAACCGTGTTTTTGTTTTCGCAGGCACCCCGTGCATGTCAAAGAAGAACCGTTAGATCCAGATGAAAATGAAGGCCCGCTCTCCTTAGTGACAACAGCCAACCACAGTCCAGATTTCGATCACGACAGAGATTATGAAGATGAACCTGTAAATGAGGACATAGAATGAGTATGTCTGACATCATTATCCTGAGAATGAAGATTGGAAGAACACGTCAAACTTAGCTGTGAAATCTCTCCATTATTTGTACAGCCTGGAGGATTCTCAGTCCACTTTGACAACTATGACATATGTTAACTCTTAGTGCCATCAAGTATCCCATTTGGGAGTATTTTTGATTTTTCTACTTTTTGTTGAAAAAAGGAATTTGTACTCTGTGCATTGGATGGACTTGTTTGGTACTTGGGATTTTCCTCTCTTACAGTCAACATCAGTGTTGTAAATTTGCTAAACTGATTCACTTGCATTTAGCAGCCAGCTGTGGACTGCAGGTCCTGCCAATTTTGGACACTTGAGGACATCAAACTGAGCATGTACACCTGAACTGCAGATCAAGTCTTTGCCCAGATTTTAAGGATTCCAATGGACAACATATTTGCACAGTACTGCATGTTGATTATCACTGCCTTTACTCCATTTTTTTTCGTTTTTTTTTTCTTCTTTTTTTTTTTTTTCCGCTTCCATTTGGGCTGGGGAAGGCCTGTGTGTGCACGTGTGTGGATCTGTGTGTGTGTGAGCGTGTATGTCAGGGAGGGGTTAAAAGAAAAAATTATCCCAAACTTTTTAATGTATTGCTTTTATTCCCCCGCCTCACGTCTCCTCTACCATTTTAAGTTCTGACCTCAGGCCTCATCTGGGCCCAGGGCCTCTCGGAGGCTTCAACATTTTCTGTACTTTGTGATGAATGTTAATAGGTGTTTTTATTATACGAAGCTGAATGTCATTGAATTGTTTGTAGTTTTTTCTGTCATTCATTCCAGTTTCCTTCAGATGCCACCATGTTTTCTTTAGCTATGGAAAACATTCCATTTCGGTGTCTCCTTTTTTTTTGGTGTTGTTTTTTGAAAAGGTTCCAAATGCTGCACTATACATGTGGAAGGGTTGTCCAACGGAGAGAGAGGAACGAAGTACTGCAAGAATGAGAATGAATGACAGATGAACATAGAAACACTGTAGGAAGCAACACAGATTCATTCCACAAAGCAGTATTTTTAACGTTTTATTGTTGTTGTTTGGGTTTTTTGATTTTTTTTTTTTTTTGGCAGCAACGGTGAATATTAGCAAATGCCACAAAATTGAACAGCACAAAGAAACATATGCAGCACCAACAGAGTTCACTTTTATTAGAGGATGAATAGTACAGTGGCAGGTTCTCGGTTGTTTAACACAAGTTCTGATGGGTCAACAAATCTTTCTGGAATATCTGAGATTACCGAGATGGGCACCTATACATTTATTATTAGGATTTTTTTTTTCTTTTTGCATTTGCAAATAGTGGTTGGAAAGATGACTTCATTAAATTGTTATTGTACGTGGTGATGTTTCACGGTTAAACATCAGTTCAGGATTGCTTGGTGGCATTAATCTGTTTGAATACAAATTAGATTTCAGATTGAACTTGTTACGGGAGTTAATAAGGCCGGAGCCCCACGAATGCTAAAGTGTTAATTTTCAGCTGTGCAAATCCAGTACTGCAGTTAAGATTGTTCTGCAATATTACACCAGCCAGTATGGAAACCTCGCCGTAGGAGACAGGAGATCTAGGAGGGAATTCACGCCGGGGCTTGTTAGGGAAAACTGGCAAGGCTCTTCAAAGCAAACACGACATACAAAATTTGTTGCGATAGGTCAGTAAACCTCGGTCACCAAACACCTAAACATTTTCGTTCTGCAACCACTTTTCCGTCACTCATTTATTTATGTAGGACTGTAGCTTTTTTTATTATTTCAAGAAGCCTTTCAGAGCTTAATTTATATTCTTCTTTGTACCTTTTTTTTTCCTAAAATTACCAAAGATATTACACAAAGGTAAATTATGTTCTCTGTTATATGCTTTATCTTATGAAGCCAAATATCCTCTTATTGTTGATCAAAGGAGGTTGAAGAATTTAGAGGGAAATGACAAGATGTGGGCTATTGCTAACCTGAGAGGGAAACTGCTCCTTTATTCTAGAAAATTTAGAAGGCCAAGTAAATGTCTGAACCAAAGTTGTTACTTTTTATTTGCAATTCTTTACAGTGACCAAAAGGAAAGTCTATAAAAGAGGAATTGAGGAGGGCTTTTGAGGCTAAAACTAGGAATCAGTGTTACTAGTGGAGCTATGAGAAGGGAGCTGGAGAAAGCAAAGACACAGTTATTTAGCGGAAAATTAGAGTATCAGATAAAGGAGACAGTTTAATAAAATACAGAAGAGAACAGAGAAGCTCCCACAATTTAACTGGACCACATAATAGTATTTCTAGAATTAAATGAAAAGAAGATTTTTTTAGTCTTTGGTTCTACAGGTTGTGTGCCACTTCTGTTTCGGGACTGTGCTAGGATGACTGCTTTAATTTTGGTCGATCTTGGCACATTTGCTCAGTTCTGTTTAGTTTTTGGTCAGCATTTTTCATAAGGAAATAACACTCCTGTCCACTCATAAGCTTTGGTACAAGAAATTTTATTGGCAGTTACTTTTAGAAAACTCAACTCTGCTTTCTGTTTCAAAAGACAAAAAGAAAAGAAAAGAAAAAAAGGGCAGTCTGTGGTCATTTGAAACATTTTTTTTTTTTCATTTAAATTATATCCAGGCAGCTTCGTGACGTGCCGGCGGTAGCCAGACAGGGATCATGAGAATTGAGCCCTGTGCTTCGAAACTGAGTGGTTTGCTGGTTAGTTCGGTATTCAGAAGGGGATAAAAATCCGGTAGATTAGTTCATTCTCAGCATGTGTAGCTAGACATGAGTAAAGATAACAGCATGAGAAACTGTTAGTACGCATACCTCAGTCCAAACTGTTAGGGAATGAGTAAATAAAAAAATACATTTCACTCAGTTGCACTTAGTTGTATGTCTTGCATGCTTAGTCTAAAGACTGTAGCAAAAATTAAAAAAAAAAAAATTAAAAAAAGAGAAAAAGAAATAAAAAATTAGATTTTAACATATCTGGCAGGTGTCGCAGCCTTGCAGAAGAACCAACTGAAAATCTCAGGCTTTACATCAAGCAAACTTCACTATGATTTTTACAATTCTGATTCTGTATCCCTTTGGATATCCGGTTGCTTCGTTAGGGAGGGGTTTATTATGTTGTACATATATATCCCACTGTGTCTGTGTGAGCCTTTGTCTTTGGGGGGAGGGTGGGAGGGAGAAAAAGGTGGAAAGGTCCTTTTTTTAGATATCATTCCTCAAAAGGAATAAATGCAGACCTGTTTGTCAAAACACCTTTTGCTTTTTGTGCAACTGCTTTATATTAACTATACTAAAAAAATAGCTTTGGAAAAAAAAAAACTACTGTATGTAATGGAATTGCAGAATACGCTGCACATGTATTTTATTTAGTTATCCTTGCTTTAAGAATATTGGATGACATTTGCTGACATGTGGGAGAAAATCCCTGACTTTTTTTTTTTCAGCTTTTAAATTGTAACATAGTTGACAGATTTTTTTTTTTTTTCCTTCTCCTGTTATCATTGATCGAAGCATTTTTGTACAGTTTTTGTGTTTTAAGCTGTTTTTTTGATACTTTCCCACCCCTTCTGTTATCTTACCACTGCCTTTTCTGGCTGTCTTAAACAAAGTTCATATATTTGAAAGGAAAAAAAAAAAAAAGACGTTTTAAAAAAAAAAAACCAACAAACTGTTTTTCTCCTGCTGCAGTAAATATTTTGCATGATGAATTCCAGGGTCACACTTTCAAAGTTTATCAGTGAAGTAGTGATTAATAATGGGGAGTGTCAGACTATTGAACTTTTGTATAAAAACAAAAAAAAAAACTTTACAAGGTGCCAAGATGTAAAGACAATTTGTTACATGTTTTTTTTCTCAAAGAAAAGCGTACATTATGAAAGTAGTACCATGTATCAGGTAAATCGCTGTCAGGAATGAGAGTCAAAGCCTTCCTTGTCCACAACAAAAAAAAAAAATAAAAAAAAAAAAAAAAAAAAAAAAAATAAAAAAAAAAAAAAAAAAAAAAAAAAAAAAAAAAAAAAAAAAAAAAAAAAAAAAAAAAAAAAAAAAAAAAAAAAAAAAAAAAAAAAAAAGTTTGTAAATGTAAAACCTGTTAGGTTTCTGCATTCAACCAGGAGTGAAACGAAAAATCAAGGCTTATGTAGAATAAGTGACCACACGAAACACGAAACACGACCTTTTTTGATTCTCTCTCGCAAGAGTGCGGCCGCAGGTCCCGCACCTCCCCTCTCCTGGAGCTGCTGCTTCGCGGAGAGACCGGCGCAGGGATTCCGGTTCAACAAATATTGGAGATCATTAGATATTTTATATATATACTTACATAAATATATATATATAAAGTTTTTAAAAATAATTTTGAACTATTGTAGTTTTCAGGTTGTCAATAATCTCACCTTCATTATAGCATGGGGGGGGGGGAAAAAAAACAAAGTGTTTAAACTCTTTTGAAATCCTTTGGTACCTTTGGTTAACGAACTCGGAGTGAGTTTTTAGATGTTTCAGAAGTCATTTAGTATTCTAGTCTTGCGAGGTGAATTTGCAGTTAACGACTGCATTTTAATGGGCCCGGAACAGGTAAAAAAGTCTCTTCTACCCATAAGCCTTGATGAAAATGGTACAGTCCAGACTGTTAGCATGGTGCTTCGTGTGTATGTGCTGCCAGTAACAAGATTTTTTTATTATTTTTTTTTTTTTTTGATAAGGCATAAAAGAAACTCATTCCTTACATCAACTGTAATTCCATCATTCCATGTCTGTTGATACAGACAATAAAAAATGTTGTGTAGTCAGTACTAATTACTGACATTATAGCATTCTCAAATGCAATAAAAATGCTGGTTGTTCACACTGGTAATGCACGTTGCCATGTCCCACGTTTTTGTTTTGTTTCCCACCCCCCGGTGACCCCCGTGCCGCATCCCTGAGGCGCCGGGCCCTGGGGCGGCTGGTTGAGTCTCCCCCGCATCCCTGGGCGGTCTCAGCGCTCCTCACGTCTCCCTCAACCACATCGAATCGCAGGATATTTTCACGGCGGTTTCATGGCCGCTCTGGACAGGGTGGTCGTTGATGCTTGGAGGAAGACGCTGTCATCGACCAATTAATCTGCTTTTCCAAGGAAGTCCATCGGCGTTTGGCCATTAGGGTCACGGGGAGTTGGGGGGCTTTGCTTTCTCGTCGGACTCCGGCGTGAAAGATGGGGTTTGGGGCTTTGTCCTGCGAATGCTCTTCCATAGGAAGGGTTCAACGCATATTGCACGTATGCAAAAGGGGGTTTGTAGGATCAACCCTCTGGTCCACAAAACCATGAGGAACAAAGTCCCCAGTCATGCTGAGGTAGACTTCAAAGGAAAAACCCACCTTCTTTTCTTTCGAGTAAGCACACATTTATTTTCTTCATCAAGTTTTTTAAAGAAAAATAAGATATTTAATAACTAGCATTAGCAGCAAACTGAAATTTCAGAGGAGAGATTTTTCATGAATAATTCATTAAAATTTCACATCTGCAAGATTAGTCATCCAAATAAAATGCTAATGTCAAAAACATGCACCGTCTATAATATTCTCATCAAGAAATCTTTTTGCATATAATGATAAATGCTTAAATTAGTACAAATGATTTTGTAAAAATATTCTATCATAAAATTATACCAGATAACTACTTTTTTGAGGAGGGGAGGAGAAATCTCTGCACGCTTGTTAAAATGTGTCTCAAAATGGTATTGACTGGTAGATTTTAATAATCAAAATATAGAGAATAAGATTTGGCTTTGGTCATGTATTGCACTTCAAACACTTGTGAGGTTTTAGTCAACCAGAGAGCTCCCACTTTTGGGATTATCGTAAATCTCAGGTGGAGGGTGTTAAGCCAGAACTTGAGAGATGTTTTGTGAGGGGTGCTCTGTGCCTGAAGTGTGTGGGAGAGTCCCCTCCAGGAAGGAGGATGTCACCAAATGAATCCCGGTGGGGTTCTCGGCTCCTCTGAGGGCAATGTGTCCCCACACAGGTCACAGCAGGCAGCCAGGGAGCTCATGAGCTAAGAAGCCATCAGAGATGACCCGGGCGTTCGTGCCCGTCATAGGCACGAGGTGGGAGAGCCCCGACCGTGGTGTTTGTCACCTGCAGACTTGGTGTGGCCTCCAGCTGACAGAGAGCTGCTGGGGTAGGTGCCCAATGCAGCTTGTGCCTTGGAGCTGGGTCGAGGAGCAGGAGCAGGCCCTTCCCCTCCTGCTGCCCTGTGGATGAGAGCCTGGCCCTTTGCTGGATCTCAAACACCGCGTTCTGTATCGGCTTTGTGTTAATGATCCTGTTTCTCCTCCCTGGCAGCCATATCGTGGAACATCACAAAATGCCTTCCCACTCCGCTGCCACCAGCAACAGCCAGCTGGGAAATACCTTTTCCAGTCAGAAACGCTGTTTTCCACCACAGCTGAAAAGCACTTTTATGGTCAGTGGTGAGGCGGCGCGTCTCTGAGCAGCTGCCAAAGCAAACCGGAGCCAGTGCATAGTTTTTATTCTGGGTTTCTCCTGTACCAGAGGGAAAAGCAGCAGCAGATAAGGGGGTCCCGGCAGAGCAGGGGAGGCCCGGGGGGACGTGGCAGCCGCCGTGCCCCGTGCACACCCAGCCGCTCTCTGCAGATGGGCCGAATGGTGACGTTTAACTTGGGCTGTGATCACAGAGTATGACGGATTTCGCATCACTGGACTAATTTAAGGGACTGGCAATTCTCGTTGCCTCACGCAGACACACTACACACCCTTCCCCACAACAAAGTGTAATTAGCCCTTCTTGACCTATTAATCAGGCTTCGTCTCCAATGATGATGTTAAACGTTCGTTTAATGGGGTGTTAATCAGGGCTATCTTTCATTTTCGTTTGCGGCGGTGGTTAATTCTGCCCACGTCGAAGTGCTCTTCATCCTCATATTGCCATGTTGTTGCAACCAAGCTCCGTCACCCCCCATGGCGATGGCCAACGTGGTGGGACATGGCCCTCGTCGGTGTTTGCAGCCTACGTGCTGTTTGCACTTGTTTTGCCCCAAAACCTCAGGGCTGAAGTGTAGCAAAATCCTCCTTTTTGCCCCATTTTGTGTAGCTTCGTTAGATATCTTCAAAGCAAGTGAGCTAGGAATGGTAAACAACATCATTTTCGGGGATTTAACAAAAAATAGCCCGTCTTCCCTTTTTTCCCACAGGAAATGTCTCTGTCTACTCAGAGGAAAAGAAAAAAAATGCCCGTTTATGGGGGTTTGTATGTATTTATTTAGAGGAACTCAGTGGCCATTTTTTATGCATCTCAGAAGCCTGAAAAACATTTTTTTACTTCAAGTTATAATGTTAATTTGAAGGTAACCATCCTTTCAAGGATTAATTCCAGCCAAAGCAATAACCATTATTTACCAGAGTTTGACATTTTTATCACTCATCATATTAGCAAATTTCCATTGAAAATGCTAAAATGGTTCGTCATAAGGCACATAACTGCTTTGGCTGTAAAAATGACCAACACAAGTGCCTGTACTCAAACATTAAATTATACTGTAATTAATAAAGACAGTTAAACTGTCTACTAGCAACAGCAATTTAGGTAACCACATTTGATCAGCTATAAATTGTAACTACATTAAAATTCCAGAAATATTAGCAATATGGATTACTTGATGGAAATAGGTGCTGATCACCAACACTCCTATTTTACAACGGAAGCACAGGTCATGTTGGCCACAAAAGTGTGGGCGAAGATCAAGGCTGAGTACTTTTAATCTTGTGAAACAAGCAATTACAAATAGTTGCATCGATTTGTTAAAAAGCTTTAGGTGACATAAATTGTTTCCTGTTTAGCTTATTGCTCTGATACATAAATGTCACTGAGTATAATATTAATTAGGGTCACAGAACAACAAGGGTCGGGTGATTTAGTGTACAACTGGGGATGTGTCAATCCTTTGTGAAGGCAAGAAAAGCTCCGGCCCCGTCGCGCTGCAGCGCTCAACGCCTGATTTTATGTGATGACAAAAGAAAGTAAAGGAAACCGTATTTTAATATGTGAAGTAATTACTTTAGTACTAGTATAATTTTACGGTTTAGGATAAATTACAATGTTTTCGTTCTCCTGCTCTTGCCACATAAAAATCCACATATAGCATCAATAAAATAGAATACTGTTTATAAAGGCTTTCTGCTGCACAAGACCAACACTATTCCTCCTAGCAGATGGAAACTAAGCACACATTTCAGTCTGGTGTGTGTTTCTACACTTAATATTTTTTTTTAAACCAAAAAATGGGCTGCGCAGGTTATTTACTTAACATAAATCAAGTGTATCATATACACTGTTTCTTTGGATTGGCATACAACTTAGAAAAATACAGTAAGATTTTGAAAAATCTGGAGAAAATTTATTAAATATGATTTTTACTGTAATAGAATATTAATGTAACCCAATGCTCATTTCCCATTAAGTTGATCCCTTTTTAATACACACATGCTTTTTATTATTTTGCACTCATGCGAAAATTCCACATTCAGAGAGTTTCCATCTCCTTAGGAATGTCTCTGGCAAAGGCAGAGTAAGAAATCTTGGACTGAACAAAAAAAAAGAAAAATAGACAGCAAATATCGAACAATAAGATGTGGCAAAACGCTGATGAACTGAAGCAAAAGCCAATGATATAATAAAGGGTAAAAAGGCATTCAGCACTGCGAGGGGAACAGTAGAAACAATTACACTTTAAACCCCTCCTTCTCGCTGCCACTGTACCACGGCACAGATGAAAATGTTTGATTTGCAACATAAAAGATTCATTAATTACCACTTGAATATTTAAAGCTATTTTGCAGACTAACAGAGGTAGATAAAGCACTGAATTAAAACCTCTAATAAAATTGTAAAAATATTTCTGCAAGTTTACCAGCGTTGCGATTCCTCCTGGTTTAGAGAGCCAGGCTTGGCTTGTTGGAGAAGGAATTATTTTTTTTTCAAGTGGGTATTTGAAGTAAGATGGTGCGATTGCACAGCGCTATTTGTCTCTCATTTTCAAATGTTTACCAGATACTTACTTGGACTCTCTCCCTTCACATGTGGTTGCCCTTCATGGGAGAAGTGGCTTCCACAAAACATAACAATGGATGATGTGTGTGTTTGAGCTATACGTTCATTTTAATACATTTCCATATACAGTAAAAACACATCTAGTCCTAAGTCTGGTATAATACTCTCTCTGATATGAGGCAGTTGTACTTTGCAAGGGGAAAAAAAAATATCTGTTAATCCTGTTATAATCACCCTTGTTAGGCTTAAAAATTGGAGCAGTATCTTCTTTTGCGAGGGTGGAGAACTCACAGAAATGGCAGGAATGGCTGTTGCGGAGAGCATCTCTGTAACAGTGCGGTGCACCCTGAATTTGTCCTGTGGAAGCTGAGCTGTCAGCTCAGGGCTTACTGGATCTTTTGTATAAATGCACAGGTTACAAAGAACGAGTCGTGTACATACCCAGAAAGCACGGTGTAACTTAAAAAAATATATGAATGTATATATTTATTTGTACAACTTCTGTTTGTAGGCAATTTTAGCCTCACAGTTTTTAGCTTCTCTCACCAGATGATGCAAACCTTGGTGGCTGAGGAGCTGAATGTGACACTTGACAATTGCGTATGTTAATTTTTACCTGTTTGCATTCAGTTGGCAGGTTTTTTTTTTTTTTTTAAAAAAAAGCACATTCTATTTTTAAACAAGTGACTATTTGAAATCCACAACAGTGCAGTGAGGGCTTGATTGCAGGATGAGGGTTGAAAGATACAGTAACAGCTCTTTTAACAGTATGTTAACGATGATGAGTAAAGCCAAAGTGCATGGATTTAATAAGAGATAAACAGTTCTGTTTTTTCCTCATCGTCAGTAATTTATGCAGCTGGCCAACAAAATTCAAAAAAAAGTCCATTTGTATTTGGATACACCCTTTACATAACTGTACCTCTTCTAATTATTGAGTGTCTGCTCCAGTCAATAGGATTTTGAAATGATTCCGCTGTGTTTGGGTGCACGATGCCTATTTCAAGTGTCCCCGGTAGGTTCGGAGCTCCCGAGGAGGCTGTTGCTGGCACAGGGAGCCCCGTCACCTGCTCTGCACCTTCACCAGCAAATCACAACATCCGGGGCAGTCGCTCTCCAGCCCTGCCAGAAAGGAAAGGGCGTACTCAAAATATTTCAAGCCTTGCCCTTGCTTATTGTTTTTGGAAAGTTCTTCTCTTTTTTTTTTTTTTTTTCCCCCGATTGCCTTGTTAATGTCCATTTGTGTCAGGCGCAATAAGAGCCTGTCAGTTTATATCATATGAGTGGAGAGGCATTTGGTGATGTTTGAAATACTTCAGACTTTAGAAAAATAGTTGTCGATGTGCTTTCTGTGTTAGGAAAAAAAAACATTTCTCCTAGTAGTTTTATAAAGATATGTGTATATATACCCGCATACAGTTTTTCATGCGCTTTGATATGTATATAGGAATTAGGTTAAGTCTCTTAAAATCTGAAAAGGGAAGAGCCCCAGAACTACTGACTTCCCTTGCACCACCATGTTTAGTACAGATGGCCACGTTGCTACTGAAAGGCGACAGGAGCTGGTCCTGCCCTGGCTCCTGCCCATCTTTGCCTTGAATATTGGGAGTAGTCCTGTGTATTCCAAGAGGAAATGCACACACGCAAACATCCATCACATTTTTGGCTTTGCCACCATTAGAGGTGTGCAGCGGGCCTTCCAAACACATGATGTTTATGCCTCGTGCTCACCCTCACTACTTTAAAGTATTGCTACTTTATGCTGCGTTTTCAAAGCTTGCCCCTGACGCCTCGTGTGGTTCGGAGTGTTCTCACCTGTTTATAACAGCACTGGGTGCTGGCAAATTCAAAACAAAAACATCTGATAAAAATCAAATATCGTGTTGCTAACTGCAAAATTCATTTCGCCTCAGAAGTCCTTCTTTAATTATAAAACCCGCATAACCCATTTCCTTTGGTGTGCACGAAGGTGTGTAATTAAACTATCAGCATAATACCTTTCTACATGTAAAACCTGCACTTATGAACTTTAACTGCTGAATAAAAACTCCTATTACATGACCATTAAGTATTATGAATAAAGCAAGTCATTGTAGTACTTGATTAATTTTTATGCACTAACCACCATGTTCAGCACAAATTTGGTTTCTGGAGGTGTCCTCTCTCCCTCGGCTGCCCTGGTGGCTCGGCCACCTTCACCCCTCTCTGCAGCTCCCCGCGCTTTTCGCCTGGCCATGGCCATCCCCAGGGCCATGTGCCCTTTCTGTGGTCATCGTGGAGGAGGAATGAGCTTGGTTTCTGTAACATCTCCATCACGGTGTGGCTGGGGAAGGGGGCACAAGGCAGCCGTGGAGAGGATGTGATCCCCTCTGTAGGAGAGCTGCTCTGCGCGGGCTAAGCCCCAACTCACTCATCACATCCCTGGGTGGACTGGGGAGTTACCCTCAGATGGGTATTTTTTAACTGCTAAGGAAAAATCCGATTTGTTCTTGTTTCGTGCCGAAGTGCCAGCAGGCCCTCAGAGGAGGACATCTCCATGCTGCTCGTGCCTTGTCTTTTATAGCATCCCAGAAGCTTTGCCTTATACCTGTTACCTACAGCCCTGGTCCTCCCGGAAATGTGTCCCCCGCATAGCATCTTGTCAAGTGAAGTGGGAAGGCAAAAATAAATATCCCAGCTAAAACCCCCAACTGCAAAATCTTAATTGACAGCAAGACAGGGCCTGCGAAGCTGCTGAGGAGGATTATATGGTGCTGGTCCTGGCTGCCGAGGAGCCTGCACACAGCGGCTGAGAGGGCATCTCCCATCCTATGTGTGAATGTTCAGGTTCCCAAGCCATTATTCATCAATTCCTTGCAGCCACGTTCCCGTATGCTGTGTGATGATTATATTGAGTCTGATCTTTGAAGTCTTGCGTCAGGAAGTTTAGCTTAGTTATAATCAATAGCATTTCCAGCTCTTGGGAGTCTGTAGTAACAACTCAAGGCAGCCAGTCTGCATTATGTCCTTGTCATATGTATATATTTGCATGTTCATTAGCCATGTAGTAGCACAGCTGTATGTGGTTTCATTTAGCTTTTAATTATCTTCTTTGGGTTGGTGTTTTCATCTCCACCAGACTTAGCAAAGAAAAGAAAATTACTTAGGCAAAATAAATGCTGCTGAGCAGGTCTGGGGCAAGGAGTACTGTTTCCTTGTGCATCCTACTGTTCTGTTGCAAAAGAGATGTTTGGTTCTAAAGTTCCAACAAATTAATAATAAATCTGTCTCTTCATTTCCCCCGTCATATGCTTATCTTATTCAGGTGGTTGTGGGTGTAATTTTTCATTTGCAGCAGGTGGTTGTTTACATATTAGATAAACTCCATCCTTACAATCCTTGGCATGGATGTTTGTATTTGCTCCGACAGCTGCTGTTCCAGCACTCGCTCGCACACAGATCAAGGCATCCTCCTCTTTTGATGGAAATGACTCATACCTCGGATGAGCTGAAACAAAAATACTATGCTCAGCTGCAGACACCTGCACTCATGCACTGGGTTTAAAAGTTAGGATGTGGGTTCTAGCTAATTTGATTCTCTTCAGGTTCTCTTACCACACCCTTTATTTTGGTTTCTGAGAAATTTCCATTAGCAAGAACAAAACAAGGTGACTAATATCTGCGTTGAACTTTCTTCTCCTTTCCTTCCCCCACTCCCCCCATGCATAAAGAGAAAAATTGTGTGATTTATTTCTTTCACCTCAATTACTTGTAACAAGTCCAGCCCTAATGCACTCTGCTTTGTTCCACTGGCTCACAGGGTCAAAGGCTCAGGGGTCACCTTTGGTTTAGCAAGTGGTGAGGTTATCTGTGTCTTTACTGCTGTGCAGAGTGAACTGGGGTGCGATGTTGAGTCCCCCCTTCCAGCTTCTATAGGCTCCTGTCCCATGTGTGTGCAGCATGAAGGCCCAGAAGAAGCGTTGATGGAGAGGCCAATCTTTATTTCACAGCAGTGAAAATGAGAACTGAGCTTTTAAACATGTGGTGACTTAAAAGCGGTCATGGAGGGGAGCGGGGGGTATTGGCTGCAGGAGCAGTGCCTAAGCAAAATGCAGCTAATTACCCCCAGCACCATGGGATGGGGGCAAATGTCTCAGCAAAGCTATGTCTGAAATTAGAGATTTCTGGGGTTTTTTTTGTGTGTAACAGACATAGCACAGTAGGAACACAGAAGTGACAAGAACCTGGAAGTCCTCAGCTGCTGGCTGGTTCAGGGGCATGCGGACATCTCCTTGGCTAACAGAGGATTTCACTGGGCTTTGCTGGGGAAATACAGCGCCTGACAGGCTTGCTGATCAGCTTGTGCTCTTTAAAATTGCTCCTTGACTCAGCTCAGGGTGAAAGTCACCACAGGTAAGAAAGCGTCCGCTATATTGGTCTACCTTTGTCCTTGTCATAGGTGATGTCTAACAGCCCCTGGCTGTTAAGCAGACCACATATCTGGCTGATGAGCTAAAACAAGCCCTGCCTGGCTCTTTCAGTGATGGTGACTGGTGTTTTACTGCCCTTGACACTTCATTCCTTCTTTGTTAAAGGAATGGGGCACATTCAGTGCCGATGCGAGAAGGCACAACCTAACTGGAGCCCAGTGGTACTTTCCTCCTGTTACACCAACGGTTTATTTGGGGAAGAATTCCCAAGTGTCTGTTGGAGAACTGGAGCCAGGCTGCCGGGAGCAGATGGTGTCTTATCAATGGGTGATAATTGTTCAAGAATTAGACTCCTCTGCATCACCTTCTTCATGCAGACACAGAGTAATGGCTGGAGCAAGCCCTGTCTTTGCTCGCCATTGCAGGAGCTCTCCTGTAGCTGGGGAAATATATTTTTATAGTTTGCTTACCTTGACACTTCAAACATTTTCCCAGCAAGCTGAAGGTGTAATTAAATGACATGCCAGATGCCAGTGCGCGTTATATTATACAACCTCTCAGCTGGGCTAGCAAAAGGGAATGAATGGAGCCTTAAGACAGCTCTCCTATAGATAGTTATTATCTCTTTTCGATAAAGAATGCGTAAGGTTGAGCAGAATGTCAGTAAACCTGTAATTTTCTAGCCTTTGGTTACCTCCGTTCTTCTGATCCACCAGTGATGTGAAGTTTTGTTGTACTTTGTTCCATCAGTTATGGCATCTCTCCAAGAAGGCGGCAGGCTCTTGTGTCACATATGCATATTTATTATAAGGTATGTTCTGATCTTCCTGTTGTGCCTGAAACCAGGTGTTCTGGGCCTTTTGAGGTGGGTGTGCAGCACAGCCTCTTAAGGGCAACAAAGGTTTTTGGGGCAAAGCTTTTTAGCTGTAGGCTAACAAAAAAGCAAAAGCTTGCTGGGGAAACAACAGCAAGATGTCATAACTTCAAGAAATTAAACTATTTTTGTAACTTTAATAGTAGGGTTTATAGAACATGTATTTGCTTACTTCATTGTATGAAATAAGCAAATTGTACCTCAGATGTAGCACAATGTAAGGACATTGTACCTCAGAAGGTGGATCTGGTGTATCTCTTGGCTGTTGCACTCAGGTTTTGGAGTGCTGGGTTTTTAGCTTTGCAGGACACCAGCCCAGTTCTCAGGGAGACAAGGTGCTGGCTGTCACAAGACAAACTTGCTAGTGAGATTTATTTACTTAGAAGTGGAAATGTTATTTTAATAATCCAGCCAGCGTGGGAGGGGAGGTGTTGGGTATACTCGTGGCTGACTAACGAAGCGTTTGCTGTAGCATCTTGTGGTCCTCTCCCCGCTGACAAGGTCGGCTTTGCATGGAGGGCAAGAGACCGAGCCAGGGAAGGGAAGGACCGCAAGAGAAAAGGCCATTTTGTTTTATTTGGAAAAGTCAAACCTTGATAATTCTTCATCTAGATATTTATATTTATCAAGATGATGGGAGGCATGCTGGTGGGTTGATGACTTCTTGCCACCTGGAGAGCCAATGACCCTGCCCAGCCCCAGCTGAACTAGATCACTAAATCCACTTACAGCCAAGTTTCTCCTCTGCCTTTTAGGGGTGAGCTGCTTCCTTTGACAGAAAAAAGCAACAGCCTGAAACTTTCACATGCTGCCAGTTCAGTATGTGCAGGGCACCTCTTTCAGAAGCGAGGCATGCCCATAATTAAAGATTAATTTACTAGCACTAAAACCTAAGCTTGCCTCGAAGTCTACTGTCAACAGCCGTTCTCCCTTTCAGTGCCTTTTGCATTTCTAATTGGGACTGCTTATTACCAGTAAGTCTCTGCAGCTGAGATTTCATTTTATATAGTTGCTGGTTGTCCTCTTAAAACAGTGCTCTGCAACTGAGCTTACCTAGTCTAGTTTGCAGTGTGTGTGCTCCTGTGAGTAGGCACAATTTCACCCTGCAAGATGGGCACAAGGATGTATGTGCATGGGAGGTCACTGTGTGTGTCAAACAGATGGCTTGTCAGTGAGAGGTGTTGAAAAGGCCAGTCCTTATAGAGAAGTCAGATGTGTAGAGGAAGAAATCAGAAACGGAGAAGGCCAACTCTCTGCTTTTGTGCTGTGGCTGATGTTTTCTCTGTTCTCTCGGATGGTGCTATTTCTACTTCAGAAGGTAAGTTCGGACTCTTACAAGTCTTCACAGAATTGTGAATTACTTCTCTAATCTACTGTTTTATTTTTTCTTTTGTCCTTGAAGAACTGATGTTAAGAAGTCTGTTTAACAAGTTAAAACACACTGTTTAGTCCCCTAGTCATCAGAAATTGTAAATAACTGGATTTTTATGGCATGGCACCCTCCACCCGTCTGGGACTGAAACTCTAGCAGGCAAAGTCCTCTGGACACACTGCGAAAGAGGCAGCGTCTGCCCAGAAGAGCTTGCTGCTGGAATAGGCAGGAGAGAAAGGAAATATTATTCCTCTTTAACAGATGGGAAACCAAGACGCAGAGAGTTGGAGGGGCCTGCCAAAAGTCAGACAGAAATCTGAAAACAGCCAGGAACTGAATCCAGGTCTGCTGAGGCTTCGGCCAGTGCCTTGATCACTTGTCTCTTCATAGATTTTATTTCTGCAGTTAATTGAGTTATTCATTAGGACAAACTATGAAACTTCTGCCTCTAACTATAGTAGTGCTCCTGTACCCTTTCCTGTCCCACACGTAATTCCTTTATGGTTTTCCCCAGTTTGCATCAAACAGCCTCTCCCATCCTCCTGCTGCTTAGGTAGGTGCTCTGCCATCCTCATGCACTCCAGCCCTGACCTTCCTCACAAATAAATTCCCTACTTCTTATCCAACCTCAATCCAATTTGCCCACGGCCTTGTGATAATTCACACCTGATGCTGAAAGCACCATAATTGTCTGCAGAGCCTTCACACAGCTGCTGTGAATAACTCCCGAATTGAGATGCTTGGTCCCCTGAGGAGGAAGAATTTGTGGGTACCACCACAGCCCCAGCCCAAGGCCTGGCCACAAAGCCCTGCACGCAGCTCCGTGCTGGACGAGTTCAGGGCGTAAGCAAGGAGCTTATGCAAATCCTCTCCATCCATCATGAAAGGGAGTCCTTCATACTTCAGAAACGATGGGAGAAACAATCTATCGATATTCTGTAATGAGCATAAATGCCCTTTATAAATTGTTTCCCTTTTATTGACTCTAAAGCAAATGTAGCCGTGAATGCTGTACATTAATACATTTTATACCTTCTAATGGTTTGATGGCCTCATATATCCAGTAACGCTGAGAATAATCATTAGATTGTAAGGAGTGCAAAATATGTTTTATCACTTGAAAATGGAATTCCTTCTTGAAAGGTAAAACCAGTGGTAGATCATTGATTTGAAAGGTCAGGGTTAAAAAGCTTATTAACGACTGGGTTAAGCTCTAGTAAAATTCTTTGTTTTACTCAGCTGTATGAAGCATTTAGCTAAGTGAGACTCTTCATTAGGACATTAGTGCTTTCATACTAGCTGTGTAAGGTAAAAATCAGTAATTTCCAGCTTATGTTCAGGAAATATGCATTTAAAGTGGCACATACTCTTCCAAATAACACTGAGCGACATGTGGCCGTGGGTAGGATGGAGAACAGCTGCTGCGGAGTCTGGGGGGCAGCCGGTGTATGAAATCTGTCCCTGTCCTATGCTGGGGACCCGTAAGCAGGCTTTGGCCAAGCAGATATATCACATAGCGCAGCAGACTGCTGGGTAGAAATACTAGCTTGGGTCCCAGTTGTGTCAGGACGCCACAGCATCGAGTTAATTAGCCCTAACTCCCTGCGGGGCTTTAGATTAACTAAAGCACTGGGTTCACAGGGCTGCAATGCTTTCTGCATTGCACACACACGTGTGTGTCCTGCTCGCCAGAGCCGTTGCAGATAGGAGTCACGGCATGTGGAGAAAGGCTCTGTATTTTGGGTATGCCAACGGCACCACCACAAGATCCTTGTCATAGCCTTATATCCATCCCAGCCATCATAGGAGCAGATGAAGAGCCCGGAAGTGAGGCAGAGTGGGACCACGGTGTGGGATGCTGCTCACTGAGAGTGATGGGGTTTGTGGGCGGTCACACGTCGAATTTGGGGTGAGGGGGACAACTTGTACCTGCTGGAAGAGCAACTGCTGGTTGCCCTTTCTATCCAACCTGCAGGCCTGCTGTGCTGGTGGACCTAGAAAAGGAGTACGTTTCTAAATTGCTCTGTTGAAGTGAAAAATATCTCAAGGAATTGTGGTATTGCAAGACAAATGTGAATGTAAGTGTTCAAGTCACATGAAAATAAGGTGGTTACCCAGCAGCATACCACACTGACACTGCCCACTTGCCAAAAAAAAAAAAAAAGGTGGAAATAATTTGAAATAATTGTTGTTTGTGAGGGGATTTGTTCCTTTTTCAGCTATTGTCTCTTTTGAGGCCTGAAGAGACTGAGCAGGGATGTGATGTGAGAGCACAGTAGGGAGGGATCAGTTGCCTAAATTTAGCACTGCTGTAAACAAGAGCAGATATTTTAATCTTGTGCCATAATGCAGCTGCTGGTAAAGACAAAAAGTCAATGTAAGAAGTGATGTAAAGTAATTTCACACAGCTTAGTTTTACTTCATCGTTTTACTAATGTAAGGGACAATCACTTTGTTACTGGAATGCGTTGCAGGACGTGACACGAGGGTGAAGTGCCTCTCCATTGCCCTGATAAACCACAGCACAGCAGGGAAGGCAGCGCTAGCAGCATGGTCCCAGGTACCTTGTGACACCGCAACCGCTAATTCGTCACTGGGGGAATAACCAGAGGCTGTCACACAGGCGCTGCCACGTGCTGACCATTACCTTGGGGCACTTTCCTCTGTGTGACATTGAAATCTTCTCCTCTTCCTCCGTCCCTCTTTGCTCGGTTGTGTGCTAGCTTTTTCAAACTTTATTTATTTTTAGCACTTTGAAAAATTCATGCTGTTTTCAAAAAGATCCTTAATGTTTGTCCTCAGCATCTGCTACCTGTTTTTTAACAAAAAAAGAGAGACCTAAAACTCTGTCATGGTGTATTAAGAAGGCTTTAAAATGTTTTTAATGGAGCAAAATAACAATGCAGAATATAACACCCATAGCATGTGTTTGGTGCAGTATAATTGCTCTGGGATACTCAATCCTTTTCATATAAAGCAGCCATACCAACCCAACCATTGGAAGAACTTTAATATTTTACAGTGAAATTAAATAGCAGATTAAAACAGATGGTTTGAACATTTCATTACAAGCCGTGGTGCCTATTTGCTGACCATTGGCTGGTATATGTAAACATATAAAAAGCAAAAGAGCCCTTGGATGCAAACCATACTCTGGCTTAGCTTTTCATTCATGGTTACGGCATGGTTGTGAATGTTATGGATCCGGACAGGGTCTTTAAAGGTGCTGAATTCAATTTATTCTTACCAATGAAAGGAAGAGGTCGTGGAAAGTGCAGAATTGGTGGGATGAATACAGGGGGTTTGTTACCTGTCCTGCCAATGCATTTCTGTTCACAGCTTGGCAGGTTCGGAGCCTTCTGCATCCTGACAGCAGAGAACCTCAGCACCAACCCTCTGCCACCCTGGGATGCTGCCGGTTCCTCCCGAATGCCGGAGCCCAGAGTTTCCCTCATTATACTCAGTTTGTGGCTGCAGGAGCAGGTGCCGTGGCTTTCTGCTCCAGGTCAACCCGTGTCTGTGTTGTCATTGCTGACTTCGGATGCCTCTGTTTCAACTGTGTGAAAACCCTTTAAAAGAGCTCAAGTTGTAGATTGCTGGTGCTTCCTTATGCCTTTGTTTGCTTACCTGGTCAAAGGGACCGGTACCTATTGCATGTGGAGGCAGAAACGTTTAAATGTTTTCAAAGTACTTTGAGGTCACTGGATGACAAAATGTTGCTTAACTGCAAAGTGTGAAGATCTGGAGTAAGGAAGAAGGCTGTTGTTGAGTAGGATCCCTAAAGAGTAGGGGGGTTTGAACCAGTATGTGTTTTGGTAAACTGAATAGGCAGAGAAAAGCCAAAGGTTGCTGCTCCGCTCAGCTCTGGGGAAGCTCAGCCCTGTCTGTATGGCCAGGACAGGGTGGGCAGCTCACGCGGTGGGACAGAGAGGGCAGTGCCATCGGCCCATCGCACAAGCTGTCCTCACCGAATGAGTTAACTCTGCGTTAAGAGGTATTAAATAACTCTCTCACAATTATAGCAAGTATTTCCCCACGTTGCCAATGTACCAGCTGCAGGCAGCGGTATTGCCCCAGGTATTTCATTTTTCAGATATTGTCAAACAAACAGAATTCTACTCTAAAAATAATTACGAACAAATCTATAAATGTATTTAGCTTTGGCAGAACTGAAATGAATAGGTGTTTCTTAAAAGTGTAAATGCTGTGCTTCAGACATTTTTCCATGCTGGTTAGTGAATATGTAGGGACTTCAGGGAGTCAAAACTTCATTCTGCAGGTCTCCATGGGCAGCACAGTGAGCTAAGGATATTCTGTTTTACCTCTGCTTCATGATGTAGTAGCATCATGAAGCAATATTAGCACCCAGAGAGAACACAGTACGTGCATTACAACCCTGAGTATGGATTAGGAAAGAAAACATTTTCCCTTTGCTATTGGTGTGTCCAGTAATCCTAGTCAGCATCTCTGTCCCAGAGAGTCAAGTCTGAATGAGCCTGGGCTCGTGGTGCCCAAAGGACTGGGAAATAAATCTGAGTTTTCATAGTTTTAGGGGAAAAAATTAAAGCTATGGTGCTAAAAGTCTTGTTAAGCTCTCAGAGAAAGCAAAGAAATGGGGAGAAAGATTCTGGGGAAAGATAGGCTCAGTAAAGCAAACAAATAGAAATCATGGTTAAGATCTTCACTGTCTCCTGTAGTTCAATGGTGGAGCTTTTGGTGGCTTCTATGTAGTTACTTCTATGTGTTCCTTCTAGCTACCAGGGCAATATATTAATTTCTTGACTGGTACATCATTCAGCTTGCTGGGAGCCCTGGTTACAGTACTGTGAGCTGCCTCACAGACACCAATGCAGTTCATATTACCCCAGAGCTTGCAAATAATGGACATCAATCATACAGGACAGTGCAGGGCCTCATTTCCTGCACAGGGGCTCGAATCTTGAAACAATGATGTGCAAAGACACATTCACAGGTGTCCACATCTGCTTCAGAACTTAAACCTTAAACCCTAGTCCTACAGGGGCTTAAGAAAACAAGCATCCAAAGAGGAAAGTACAGCGGAAGGCGTTAGACGGAGAGGATCACCTTTTTGTGACACTGTTCTTTTAGGATCATAGCCACATCTTCAGACACATAATCCTTGATCATTGTGTGTTAAAGTTAACATGCAGAAGAGTTTTCTCATATAATAGCATATTGTTGACAACAAACTAGAAGAACCATTAAAAAAAATCTTACAATGCATGCTTAAAAGTGTAAAAAAAAAAAAAAAAAGTATTTTACAAAATCAGTATTTATCAATAGTCCTGGCTATAACTGAGGATTCACAGCATGGATGCTGAAAGAATGGAGACAGCACGGTAATGAAAAAAGCGTATCCATCATCAACAGTACAATACTTACCGTGACCTAAGGTCAGGTTTGTACAGTTACACCAGATGTTAGATTCAGCCGTCCTTTGAAATGAAGAAACACAATGGTTGCTATTCCTGTAGTGTTGTGGATTTCATTAAACAACAGGTTTATCTTTCAGCTCTAAAATGTAGAGCAAGATCAGGATATTCTAACACTTCGGTTTCAGAAAGATCCAGTAAGCATAATATAAAATAGGACTGGGGCGCCACAAAAGAAAATCACTATTTTGAATGCAGCTCTTCCTGGTGGCAAAATTCAGGGACAGTAATGCAAAGGGGGAAAGCAGCAGATATGGTAAATAGCTCTAAAGGCATGGCTGTTTCCAAAGCAGCCCAGGACAGGGTGTGTGTGGCGTTAGGGACGCGCTGCCCTGTGACACCGGGGAGGGCAGACAAGCTTGTGCACAGGGCTTGCTTCTCTCTCTGCTTCAGCTTTTTTCCTCTTTTGTTCCTTCTCAAGCGATCACAGAGGAGTGGAGCCATCATTAGAAGAGCATAGCCTAAGAGGTGGTTGGAATTGCTTAGGATTTCCTTTGGTCGTCCTCTGAACTCGACGGCTACAGACCTGGCTGTTCCTTT
Source organism: Pampusana beccarii (assembly GCA_013399365.1). Classification (NCBI taxonomy): domain Eukaryota; kingdom Metazoa; phylum Chordata; class Aves; order Columbiformes; family Columbidae; genus Pampusana; species Pampusana beccarii. The sequence goes on along the minus strand of VWYH01008138.1, from coordinate 809,266 downwards.
GCCTCTGAGCTCAGCCCGTTTCTCCAAATAGGAGATGCTCCCTTCCAACACTGACCTCTCTTTTGCCTTATTTGCTTTAACTGAGGTCCATTAGCAGTCACTGTGGTCTTATATATATAATTGTACATAGAATTTATTATGTACATACATATACATTTGTATATATAAATACAGTATTTGTTACATATTATAGATACATGCATATCCATAACCTTAATAAATGGCTGCCGCTGTAAAATTATATTCTTGTCCATTATTATTAATCAAGATACTTAAATTCTCAGGCTGAACAGAAGAGGCAAAAGGCAGGCTTGTAGTAGTTACAAAGAAGCCTTTCAATTATCTTGACCTCTGTTTTCTTCACCCTAGAACTTTGTGTTGTTTGTAAACAGCCCCTGTTTTGGACAGAGCAGGTAGAGGATCAACATCCAAGTCCTGAATTATTTCATTAAAAATTAAAGCTTTATAAAAGTGTACACATTTCATTAACTTCACATTGCAGGCTTTGCAAATATTCTAAGGGATGCTAATCTCCTGGCTTTAATTAGATTGAAGGTCTCTTGCAAAGGCTACCATTTTAATATAAAATGAGTGATCTTTTAAGCTTTGTGACTTTAAAAACAAGAACTCCCATTTTGGATCAACAGTTATACACTGAAACAAAAGAGTTTTGATTTTTTTGTGAAAAGTTAAGGGTTTTGCACTACCTAAATCACAATTGCAAAAGCCAGGCAGTACATACGTTCTTCACGTTAATCTATAGATACATTGCAAATATATATGTGTGCACACGCATACACCCCCATTCTCAATAGCTAACACCTCCTTTTTGCACGGCATGCTACAGTCCAAGTTCCACTCAACACTAAATCCGGGTCTTACTGCCACATTGGTCCTGTCTTTCTTGTTCTGATGACTTTCTGTGTGACACCAAATAAGTTGACTTTCAGCAAGAATGGCCTAGAGTGACCCAAGATGGACAGTTTTGGAGGGGCAAGGAGCAGGGCAGGATGTCCCCAAGCCCGGGGGGTGTGGTGGTGGCCTGGCTGTGTGCATGGGAAGGTGTCTCAGCACAGAATGTGTCTTTCTTCCCAGGGACTGCGCTGAACCCTTTAAAATCTGCAGTTGTCATCTCACCCTGTTCTCCTGCTATTATTCCCTGCTAGGAGACGAATTTTTATATTTCTGACCAAGATCCAATCTTCTTCCCCTTATCAAACATAATAGAAAATGCTGTAGTTACAGAATAACAGACTCACCTCCTGGATAAATGTCAATCTATCTGTAAGTGTGGGATCAGCTCGGGAGCTGCCCGTGACAGCGTGTCACTTCATGCCAATGTGGTGCCCCTTTTATTATTTCACTCGCCTCCAGCCCTCTGTGTTGGGTACCACATTGCCTTGAATGTTGTCCCTTTTCCCTTCTGCAGCTGGTCCCCCTCCTCCAATTTAGGTACCTGGATACTCCTGGGTTCATGTGCTGGGTGTTTCTGTTCCAGACATAAGCCCTGTTCAGTTAACTTTCAGCTTCGTTTATGTACGTCTAGAAGTTGCTTGTATAGGTGTGCAATTCAGCTTTGTGCGTTTTGCTGTTGGACTTTTGGACCCATAAGCTACTTTCAAACGATCTCACTGTCTTTTGAGGCTTGTGTTTTGGAGATGGACATATTATACTTTATAGTCAGACACAGAGTAGGCTGCTATATGGAATTTGAGTGCAGAGAGAGACTTGCAAAAGCCGCTTTTATTTGTACTTGTGGGGAACAGACCTCCAAAATCATTGCTGGCATTAGATCCAATTTTGATAGTAGTTAATTAAATAATGATATTTTTTTTCCTTCAGTTGGTCATTGATACCAACTTGGTGTACAGACTCTTCAAAGCTAAGAGGGCTAAGTTCTATGTTTAAATTTAATCAATAATTGTCATTTTTAAACAATCCTGATTTATTCAAAATTGACCTCCAGAAAAAGAACTGACTCCATTAATATCTGTGTTTAGCTCTCCGCTGCGGCAGCTCTTTCTGCTTACAGTCTTGCTGGGCAAGTTTCCTTTAAGAGAACAAAATCCTCAACTTCATTTCTCCAGTTCCCTAATTTTGATTCAGAGCCACGTCTTTGTTTAAAGGTTTATGTAGATAAACCTCAATTTTGTCAATCTCAATTTTGTATAAGAAGTAGGATCAACTTCTAATTTCCAATGTTAAATCCTACGCTCTACTTTCCACTGCAATATTCTCAAGATGACTATTCCGGGTTAGATCCCATGCTGGGCTCAACACTTAGAATAAACTAAAGTAACAGTAGCTTCATTTACTCATTAAGAACACGGGCTTGCTCTGAAACGATCTGATATGCAGTGAGCTTTCAAAGTTCAGGTTAAGGTAGCCAACAACAGCACGGACAGTAACAGTGACATTTGGGACTGCCTGAAATACAAATCCGCTGCTTTCCTGTTGCTTAAGGACCCACAATAATACAAGTAATCTTTTGTGATAGCCTGTATGTGAATGCAAAATGAATGCTCTTCCCACAGAGTGCCCAGCTGCTATGGTAATGGCATGTTGTTTTAAGCACCTAGAGAGAGGTGAAAACTTGTTGGCCATCTTATTTTCTTTAATACGGCATCCATCTTAAGTATATGCCTGATACCAGCGCTATATATGCTACTGAAACAGCAGCAGAGGATGAGCACAGCGGTGGTCGCCTGGTGTCTGCTGAGTTGCTGGGATGCTGCCACTTGCCCTCCTGCGAGTGCGGATCCATGAGGGTGCAAGAGGATGGTGAGAGCCCTGAGCTCCGGCTCTGGCTGGAGGAAACCCCCAACTTGCATCTCTGCTGGAGACAATCAGTAAAACACAAGCATTACATTCCCCTTCTTAGCCGAGTACTGCTAGAAGACAAATATTAAAGCATGCCACACATGCAAATATTATTAAGATTGTGAGAAACGATCGCACAACCAAAGTCCACGCGCTGCAACAACCTCTGGGTTGTGGTGCCTAGGAGAAGACCAGGTGCACAGAAAACGCTGCTTAGGCCACGCACTCGCTCGCAGCCAGAGTCAGCTCCCCTCTTACTGCACCTCGCTCTTCTCGGGTAAGATTGACCTAACAAACACTTTTCCTGTATGTGCTGTGACAGGTGCTGTATTTGAACAAATTTTAATAGACAGCATATTAACTCTGACGGCTTCAGATCGCCGAGGTATGTGTGTGCGTTTGCATCTCCTGTATAAACATTCCTGACTCTCATCTGCTTTGATCAGTATCACTCACTTCTGTGATCCTTGCTCTTTTCCAGTGTCGCGACAAATTTTTGGTTCCATGTCAACATCAATGTCTCAATGGCTGTTACAGTGGTTGAGGTAGGTGAGTTCATCTCAGTATCATATCCTGTCAGTTCAAAAATTGATCTGGGGATACTGTGAAAGTTTTCAAAATGTGAGTATCGAATCGTCTGCTGAACTCCAAATTTTGGAGTGCCTTTTTGCTATGGATTTTTACAATCTGGAAGGTGGGGTTATGTTTCTGCTACCACTGAGCAGAATGGAAGAGGACAGAGCTACAGCACGCTCGGACTCTTTCCTGTTCAGGCTTTCAGTTCAAAATCTCTTGTTTAACCATTGGCCTAGAAGGGAGGAAGGCTTGTGGTGTTACTCAGACCAAGGTAATACAGCAGAAACATTATTTTATTCTAAAAGGAAAATTCTCAAAGGAAATTCTAAAACAACAGGGCTGGCCTTATGGTTTTTACAGAATCTCAGAATTTGACCCATATTCAGTGAGACTGTTGAGTATGTCATGTTTTTGCTACTCTTTTCCCCCTTTTCTTCTTTATATGTATTAGAACATGTATTTAGGACCACGTCCATAGTTTAGTTCCATCAGCTTCAATAATGCCATGCTCATTTCCACCAGATGAAGGTCTGCCTTTAAATTTTGGAGGATATAAGAAAAAGCACTAAAAGAACCCTGGACTACACAGCTGACTGAATCTTTTCTCTCTTCAAATTCCCTTTGCCCCAGGCTATTACCTCAATCTACTTCTTTTTTTGCTAGTGACTGGTATACATCTTAGATACTTAGAACAAAGAATATTGGTTTGATCTGTGTTTAAGGCAGCATGTTCTGGAAGTCATGTTTGCACTTGTATGATAGTTAGCATCTGCCTTTTTTTAAAAAAAAAATAAAGTCTATTCTAATCTGTTTCAACACCACAGAGAGGCTTTTCTTTCTTCTTTAGAGACAACTGAAACATGCAAATATTCTAGTGCTTAGAGAATATATATAAGTGTGTGCCTATACACATGCGACCTAATCATTAGGCTCATTTTCAAACCATATGCTCCAACTCATAAATAAAGTCTATTAACGCTGAACTATTGATCAAAAGTAAGGATCAGGCATTCCAGCATCATGCCTTTCTCTGTAGGCTGCTACCTCCACCAACCCTTATAAGTTAAGATTTGAATTGGATTTAGCCCTTGTAATTACATTTATATTAATAGAATTAGAAGGCTAATGTTCTTCTGAGTTTTATCTTCAACCGATAAACTAAATTTTCACTTCAATCTATTGCACTTGCACAGAGATTCACTATATGTGAATCTCGAGGTAATTTTGAGACTGAAACTTGGTCAATTCTGGGGACAGACCAAGATCAAGAGACAGATTTGTCTGTTCTCAGGTGGCTGTACCCCACAAAGCTTTTCCTTTTCCAAACCCTATTGATTGCTCTTATTAGCCCTTTCTGTGGCCCAGTCCTTGCATCAACTGCTTAGGGTATACAGAAATGTTTATATCCCTTGAGCTCAAGTCTCCTTTACTTTCTCTTCATTTCCCTTTCTTAGAGCCTGCCCATTTGTTCTTGTATTTGACACCAGTTTTCTGACATCTCTCCTAGATATTCCCCTTAGAATCATATATAAAATAATGATGTCCACCCTGAGCTTTCCTCTCTTCAAAAAGCACTGACCTAGTTTCTCGGCTTTTACAGTAGAAGTTCTCCAGTCCCATGTCAATGAGGTTGCCCTGACATATCTTAGCTCTGATAGTTATCGCTCTCTTTTAATAATGGCATCCTGAATGGGGATTATTTCCTCTAAATGCATCTTCATCTGTTCCCTGCAGAATATTTCCTTTTGAGTTACTTTTGATTGATCTGGTTTTGGTAGCAGGGCTACGCAAAGACAGCTCTGATCTTTCTATCCAGGGCCTGACCACAGGTGACGATGCCTGTGGACTTTGGCCAGAATTGGAGCCTTTGATAACATATTCCCCAAACCTGTATAAAACACAATGAAAAAAGCCATAGTTTAAATCGCTCTTTCTTATTATTAATGGAGCACATCCTCAGCCAGAGTAGCAGGTCACTTGAGTCCTTGGATGTGTGCAGAGATGACAATTTTGCCTACTAGCTACTGAATCGTTATTTTTGTACAGCACTGCTCACTTATTTTCCTTCGCTTTGCAGTACATTCTTTCTTTTTGTTATGTCCAAACTTCACCTTTTTCCTAAAGACTTGGTCCGCCACCATCAAAGTAAGGGGGAGATTTCACCTAAGCTCCTACAAGAACAACACGAAGGCCTGGCTTTTTCTTTGGGTAAGTTTTTAGTATACTTTGATTTCTCTGGGGTTTTAGTGGGTGTGTTTTTGGGGCTTTTTTGTGTTTGTTTGTTTGTTTTTCTAATTTACTGCTCATTTATCTTATTTATGCTTTTTTTTTTTTTTCTTTTCCTTTTTCTTTTTCCATTCTTATTGACCTCTGTCTGACAAAGTGCTCTCAGGTTGTAAAAACTTCCCGTCGTCTCTTACTGTGGTGCTGATGCAGGAGCTGGAGCCGCTCTGCTGTACCTGCAGCCTGACAGCACGTCTGCCTGCTCCCAGGTTGGTGTTATGCATGGTCCTATCACACGCTGCTGAAACAGAGCAAACTCCAGTGACTTGGGTCTCTTCAGGGTACGAGTGCCGATTTGAGCTGGGATGGGCTATCTGTAGAATGCTCTGTTTTGTGTATTTGAGCCATCCAGACCAGGTAAGTAATTTTTCTTTCTGATATTTATTGAAGAATGCAGGTGCTTGCCTTAGTTCAGCCTCAGGAACTACTTGCACCAGCTGGTTTCTGTGTAAGGATCATTTCTACTGTGCTGTTCAGGAGCAATCAAGCTGATTTCTATACGCTTTAACTTTGTGTGGCAAAAAGCAACAGGAACATTTGCTAATTCACTTTGTACTGGGAGTTCCTTGTAGCAGGGACCATCCTGCCTGGCTGGGGACAGGTTGTAGCTTCACTTGTGATTTGACTTTTGTTTTCCGAGTGGGTGTAATCCTGATTTACACTGATGTTACACATTTTTTTGACTAAAAATAAAATATTTTGTTCTACCAAAAATGTTTAGCCGGTAGGGTAGCTCTTCTGAATGCTTTCTGTGGAATGGAGGTAGACCAAAATGGCAAAGGCATAAATAATTGATTCTATCCCACTGAAACCTCTGGACTTGTTCCCCAAGCCAGCCTTTCATGTGGATATATTATCTCACTATTTCTTGTCAAACTATGTTAAGTAAATAAAAGAGAGGTGAAATATCAGCAACAAAGCTAACAAATGGAGCTGAATGCTCCACTTGAAAGAACAGATCTAGCTGTTTACCATACTAATCTGAAATGAAATGAAAATGTATGTTTTTCATCTTTTCAGACAATGATCTTCAAATATAGGTAGCTAAGGTCTTTAACAACACAGCTTTTTTTTCTTTTTTTTTTTAACATAGGATTTTTTTTTCAATTTTTAAGAAAAACCTTATCATGGACTATTTTGCGTGTGTATGTGGCTGGATCATTGTAGAAACCAAAATGTCTATTACTGTTGACAGACTTACCAGTCTGAAGTCTGAGCCTTGTATCGTACACTGTTTTAATTTACTAGGCTCATATGTGCCCACCTACCTTGCAGGTACTAAAGAAGGGTACGCAAACATTTCTGTGTGTTCAGTGTTTTACTTTCCCTTTGCCGTACATCAGGCCTTAATCTCTTCTCAGAGCTGCTCCCAGTCTGTCCCAGTGCACATGAATGGCTGTGCTGGGGGTCCGTTCAGTAGTACCTAAAAAAAATCTCAGCAGCAACCCAGCCAGATGTTAGTTAGAGCTATTGTTAGCACCTAATATTTGTTGGGTTGAAGTTAGCATTTTTGTCATACTTGGGAGGCCAGAGACTAACTAGGCATTATTCTTTGCTTCACAGAAACTAAGCTCGAGTGGCAGCCCGGTTCCAGCAGCTTTCCGGAGGGAACATCCTCCCCAGACGGGCTGCATGCTGCTAATTGCAAGGGAAATCCTGGCAGTGTCAAAGTCGAAGCCAAAACCTCCCTGATTGCAGCGATGCCAGGATCTCACCAGATGTCTGGATTGTTTATCCATCTGGGGGTTTCCTGCCCGGGTTGTTCGCTGGTCGGCCTTGACCTTCCTCAGGGAGTCACGGCTCCTTTTTGACTCTTGCAGAAGAAGGGCTGTTTCTGACGCAGCTCCGTCCCCTGTCCCTACATCTGGCTGCTTCTCTCTGACGTATCTTTGGTGTTTTCAGTTTCTTACAGCCGGAGAGGAAAAGAAGCATCTCATCCAGCTGCGGCTGTCTGTGCCTTTCCGCTGCCTGCCACCCAAACCCGGATCCAGCGATCCCCTGTGCACCGAAATCCTGGCCTCGTCTCTCAAGGTAGCGCTAGTCCAAGTAGTGCCTGTATGTACCTATACAGAAAGATGGTGTGAAGCTCAAGGAATTCACGAGTTAAGGAGGGACAGGAACATGAATGTAATTTAATTTGTCATGCAAAACTTTGCTAGGAACTACTAGACTTTCCAAAATGTATTCCAAAGAAATGCAGAGACAGATTCCCGACCGGCATTAATCAGTGCTGATTAAGTCATGGAGCTACCCAATTTCTGCCTGGTGAGTACTTTTCCTGTCAATGATTTATTGCCTTACTTAGAAAAATAAGACCTGGGAAACAAAGAGTTCAAGTAAATTTGCTCAGTTACCCAGCCAACTGTTGACTATGGTACCAGGGATAATAAACGTTCAGGGGAAATTCCTCATACACGTTCATGTATTAAGGTCAAAAGCAGAGGTGTCTCATGTGCATTCCAGATCCTCCAGAAGCTGCTGAGCTGCAGCAACACATGCAGGGACTGCAAAGAGCAAAAGGAAGAAATGTGGCTGAACAGGGTCCCTGAACACCCATAGGGCAGCACACGCGGTCAGTGTGGCCGCAGCTCGGGGTGCTGGCAGAGAGCGCTGGGAAAAAGGAAAATTCACTTTTCCTTTTCAGCCTGCCATGAAAATGGCTGTGCTCATGGGTGAGATCCAATACATGCCACCAGTACTCCTGTTGGTAACTGGCTGCAGGGTGCTGGTTCTTCCCTCTCATTCATAAGAGAACTTCTCAGTGTCTGTAGGATTGTGCTGTGTGGGGGTTATTGTTTTCCTGCAGACACGTGGCATTATGTTTAAGTCACTGGAGACATTAACACCACCATCTGCTTTTGTTTTTCAAATGACAGCACATTATTTGTTAAACAGTTTCTACCCCATCTTCTTTAAGATATTTTAAGGATAAAGTCTGCAGACCTGTATAGAAGACAACTCTTATCTGGTTTATTTGTTTGATTTACCAGTTTATCAATTCTGCTTTCCAGCTCTCTTCAGAGTATTTGTTGCACATTTTCATTAATACGATGAACAACTTTCATAAATTTATGAACTATGCAGTATGAAGAATACAGCTGCAGAAAGCATTTTGCTAGGGAAAACCTGTGGAGACTTTCTAAATAGAAAATGAAAGTTTTGATTTTTTGGGTGTCTATTTGGTGCCATTACCAATGGATCTGGTGTCTGGAAGAAGCTTGTCACTTGAAGGAGATGTCAGATCCTTTAAGGTATGTATCACCCACACATTCCTGAACACTTCTTAACACTTCAGAAACTACAGCTAAGTTGTAGCTAACAAACCCATCCATTTGCTAAGTATAAAAAGGACCTTTGCTTTAAAGTCATGGAACAAAGTGAGGGAATTCTTCAAGATACTGTTAAACTGCAATGGAAAGATTTCACCTATGGTCTTTAACTCTTTCTCCGTTTTGCCTGTTCAAGGCAAACAGACCATTTGTTCCTGTCCTGTGATTCTCCCAGCTCAGAACGACAGTCACTTGGTGTGCCCTCAAAGTACTTTCACATAACGAGGAGGGGAGTATTTATTGCTCTGTTACCCAAACTATGCACATACTGACTATACATTTGCTGTACTTTTTTTTTTTTCTTTTTAATGAAAGCTGCATTGGTACAGGCTTTTGCCTATTTGCTTGCCAGTGGCACCTGTCACCAATCTCATTCAGTGACAATTAGAAATTTTTTTCCTCAAAACTAGAATATTTACATATTTCAACCCTGAGGCTCAGCCCACCCCACCCTTTACTCCAGATCTTTGCCTCTGCACCACTGCACTAAATAAATTAACAAGTTATCAACAAGACTGCCAGGCCACTACGGGCTCCCCATTACTGAGGCTGTCATTGCCACTCAGGGCTCTGCTGGAACGTGACAACTTCACAGCAGAAGGTCACTCCCCCCAGTCCTCTCTCGCTGCTGCTTGGAGGCAACCATTCTGAGAAATGATTTGTTATGGTGGAATCGGAGGCACATTTGTTAGTTAATTCATTCTGTAAAACTCAAATGAGATGAAAAACAAGCATAGAGCTGACAAATGGCATTTAATTATGTCTGAGCCTAAAATTCATAATACATATTTATGCTGCCCTAAGTCATTCGCAGCCAAGGCCCCTTTTATTCTCATAACTGAGTCCAATTGCTGATATGGGAAGAGGGTGTTAGTGATGGGCTACTCCATGTTCTTTCATTATGGTGTCTCTTTTGTGCATTAACTTCCCATCCCCTGCCCTCAACAGGCCACAGGCTTTGCCTGAGTTTACAGTGCAGCAGTTCTCTGGGTGCTGTTATCCTGTAGCCTGTGCAAAAAAGTGTAAAGAAGAACTTAGAGGTACATAATAGCTTTTTCTTGAAAGACTGAAATGGTCCAGTTTCCAATCATATCTAGTCTCAAAATTCTTTGTGTGCTTTCGTTCCAGGCTCAGGATCTAGGAAGATATCAGGAAGCACTGCACAAGGACCGTGTCCCTGGTGAGCTGGGCTACAACGTGCAGAAAAGACTAGCCCTGCTACTATCAGGATAACTTGTTTTCTGCAGTGGAATGGACAGCTGCCTTGGCAGGGACAGTAGGAGAAATGGTTAGTACAAGATAAATAGGAACAACTTGCACTGATGCTGCAGAGGCTTGAGAGAATGTGCAAAGCTCGGGCTCCTGGGAGATGGACACTCTGGCACATGTGGCTTGTTAGCACACAGAAGCTCTGACCTAGCAAAATATTTACAGGCACTTAAGCGCACATCTGAATGGGCTAAATGTACACCTGCTTCCCCCTTCAGCTGCTAGAAATCTATGGACCGCATTTGGTGTAAACGACTGAAATATCTTTGTCACAGTAACACACTGTAACTCTGCTGAAGATGCGTATACATTTTTATAACGGTTTGGCCCTGTTGTGAAAGTAAGGCATTTTTAAAGTCCTTCTCTTAACATTGCGTGTAGGCTCCAAGCAGTCTCCTGGGCAATGCACATATGGAGAGAGACTTAAGAGAGAAGAGTTTCCATCTTCTCTTCCCCTCCAGGTTGATGAACCTTTGCTCTATGCAGAACCAGGTACATTGGAGATACTGCCTGTGGCCATCAGGTCACCAAGAGGCTTTTCCTCCTCTGCATTGGGCTCCCACTCCAGCCTGAGCACCCCTGCCTCCAGACCTGCTCCATCATGAGAGAACAAACCTCAAATATCTTCATCTGATCTCTTGAATGGGAGTCTCTGAGGAGGAGAATCTCCCCCAGCAGCTCAGTTTCATAGCTTGCGTCTGGCTGCCCTGCTGGCCCTGCCTCTTGCCGCATGACTGTGTGCAAGCCTGTAGAGAGCTTTTCGTTCTTCTTGACATTATTGCTCTTCCGAGGCATTGGAGACACTACCTCTCCTCCCCTCGCTCTTGGCACGTTGCCACCCAAACTCACTAGGCAGCTTGAGTTTTTTTGTTCTCTGGTGGGAAATTTCATTTGACCCTTTCAAGTGGGACAAGAATAGATATTAGATTTGTTGACGATGAAGTGCTTTTATCTGAATTCAACAAAAGAGGTACAATGAAAAGATTGCAGCTGTTGAGCAAAAGCTCCGCACCTATTACAGAGTTCATATGCATTTACAAGTGGCACATCAGTAGAGGCTCTCCTCACCCTAGCAGATGTACGCTCCTTCCACAGAAAACTTGTTAATCTTTCCGTCAGTTCTGCATGCTTTACATACCTTTGGGAAAACATGCTGTTTGACTCTCTTGCCAGATCTTGCAATGGTAGAAATGCTGTTAGCAGGTATAAGTTACATAGAGGTGCTTTATCTTCCTGTTAGTCTTCTAGGTGTTCTTGCTGGAGGATGGGACAGCAATTTAGAACACCAGATTAACTGAGGTTATAATTAAATTCTAAGATCACCTTTGCCCTAATGAATAAATATCTATTTACTTTAGGCACATATTTAGAGAGAGATATTTCAGTTAGAAGTTGTTTTGTTTGTTGTTTTTTTTTTGTTTTCTTATTTTTCTTATTTTCATACAAACACACAAACTCACACAGCTACTACAACAATATGTTCAAAAAATTAAGATAGCAAATCAACTCAGTCAGGAAGCAAGTAACTCAGACTTGGCAAAGGAGACTGAAAAAAAACCCAAGCAAACAAAAAAGCCAAACCCAAACCATAACTATTATCTGATGTCATACAGTGACTATACTTCATAATAAGGGCAATAAACTAGAGAAAATCCTGATGAAATTTGGGGAAGGATATAGCTTGCAGTCAATCGTGCAAAAGTAGCAATGAGCATTTGCCCATGTCCTAATGAACCAGGGACATGGAAGCATGATTGAAAAGGAACAGCAAATGCTTTGCAAGCTCACCAAAGTGGCTCAGACACTGGCTCAACAGTACTACCTGAAAGTCAAAGAGAGCATGACCATCCTTGAATACATGTGCTGTGCCAGTGGCCCTCACCACTTCAATTTGTGCCAGCTGGACTTTCCTTAGAAACCCTCTAAAATTCCAGTCCCTCTGGAGCACAGTTTGTCTTGGCTTTCCTGTCCCCATGGCCTTTCTTTGGGAAATGCAGGAGGCACCAGGCAGGCTTCAGATATTTCACAGCAGAGAAAGAATTCATGCAGGGAGCATTCAGTTTGTAGGCACTGATGTCTTAACAGCTTACCCCAGCATGAGCCCTCCTGACTGCTGGAGGAGATGGCACAGGAATGTTGCAAACACCTTCATGAAAAATATGACAGCAAGGGGAAGATACCAGGTGGAGGACAACAGCTGTGTCAGTGGATGGGGTGTTGTGCTGGGAATGATAAATCTGCTGGAAAACAGTTAGCGAGCTTGGCCTTGTTCTTGGAAGTCTTTGCATCTCATAACGTTCATGTACTTTATATAATGCCAGTATTCGTCTCACTGACCTCAGCCCCTGGATTTCATTGGCCTGAAAATTTTCCCTAAGTGGTGCTATTTCCACTTTCTTGCTATTTACAGAATTCTCCAAACTCTTTACATTTGTTTGGGCCTCTGATTTACCTTTTAGATGTATCAATCCTGTATCTTTTGTCCTGTACCTTGATTTGTTCATGTCACCAACATAAATTGGTTCTCTAGTGCTTGCAGGTAATTTCATGCTTACAATATACCTAATTTCCTTGTGCAAGGATGACTGTACAGCTGCACAGGATATGGCAGGTCAGAGCCCAGGGGTTGCAGCAAAGCCCATCATAGCACAAAAATTCCCACAGTGTTAAACAGATTTTTGGATCTGGCCCATGAGTATTCAGCAGCGACTTTCTACTTACCATACTGGCACAACGGGAGCTTTTTCAGACAGTTATTCACCAGATTTATTTTCTGCCTTCTAAACCAGAAGCAGAGCAGAGCATTGGCTCCTTGCGAGTTTAAGTCAAACTCATGGTCTAGTAACTGCTCTTGTACACCTTTTAGCCCAACAGTGGCTCATGGTGATTCGCATGTACCAGCAATAACCACAACTGTAACAGGACAGCAAAAGAATTTCAGTATATATTTATGTAGTTTATGTTGCTTCGCCGAGGCAGCAGTAGGGCCGTATCTCAGCTTGCATTGGTGGGGACTATGGCAATATGTGAGCATGGCCCCACGGCAGAGCAGCTGTGCTGCATGGCATGGATGCTGCCATCAGCTGAGGAGCAGCGTCAGCTCGGTCTGGTTGTTTAATAGCACCCCTGGCTACCATTGCAGGGTTTGGGCTCATGCTGGGAGAAGAGATTCCTACTGCAAAACCCTGTTGCTGGATAGGCAGGAGGATGGTAAAGGATGGAATTTCCAAGGGAACTGTTAATGAGTTTCTCAGCCTTCCTATACCTTTCATGTCCAGTCCACATGCAACTTGGGTCCCTCTCCGTAAAGGAACTGCTGTTGCACTAATGGGTCGTGGTCTTGATCCAGTTCACATTGTGAACTGGTATCAGCATCACAAACAATCCCATCTCTCATAAACAGTAATATCACAAATACCAAAGTAAATCAACGTGGAGATTCCTGAGCCTTAGAGATAGCGGTGTTCTCTGTGGTGATCAAAGCATGCTGATGTCTGCAAAACAGCATGGCCTCAACCTTGCACTGGGTGTCTGCAGAGAAATATGGGGCTTCTGTCCAGAGGGAGACCCCCTGGCTCCTTTGGGAAGCCTTGCATTCACTTACAAAGTAAGGATTACACCTGCCAAATAATAGTCATTAGGATTTAGCTAATAATTTCTTCCTAGTACCTTGTCTTCTAGTAAAGTCCCAAAAATTCAATTTACATGCTTACACATCCAAGTAAGAGATCTCTAGTTAGACTAAACCAGGGTATTTTATATTACTGATTTACTATATAGAACTTCTGAGCAACAACAAGAAGATATGAACTACTTAGTTTTTCTTCTCTGCTGATCCTAGTCTATCTTCAAGGCCTTGAAAACCGTTACAAAATTCAGATGACGAATGGAGAACTCACCCATTAGGTCCAAAACCACAACCCCTGTCCCCAGGACATTAGAGGATGCATTTCTTACCTTGCAAGCTTCCAAGTGAGGAGCTCCTGCTCCTTAGCTCGGTGTTTGGGGTTCAGAGCATTTTCGTGGACAAGCGGTGTCATTCAGCAAAGCCTGGAATCAAAACCATGAAAGTTTATCGTTGACTTATACACAGTTCAACATTTGCTCTGCACTGATGAATGAAGTGAATGTTCAGCTAATTACTTCATACAGCTTCTAGCCCTAAAATTAAGCTACTGCTTCAATCTCTGTTCCTGTGTGATTACCAAATAGTAGCAGATTATTTTATGAGATAACCTCATTTTCCTTCCCTTCTTCCGGTGCCTTTCAAGAAAGTGTGAGCAGACCTGGAACTGGCAGGAAAAAACAGGCACAACCAACGAGCAAGACCTGGTGAGAGGAATCAGTGATTTTAGGCTGCCCCCTCAGCCCAAGCGGCTCTGGCAGTTTCCTTTTATTCTTTAACATTGTTCATATTATTTACACAGCTGCTCCACCAACTTTTTCTTATTATAGAGTTATTTATTTATCCCCCCTTTTTTTTTTTTTAATATTAACTTCCTTTATATTTTAGAACAACATCAGTTTATGTTTACGTCCCCCAAAAATGATTTGTTTGTAATTAAAACCACAAATCTAGCAGTGCCTAAATGTGTCACCCGTGTTTATGAAGGGGACGCAGGGGCAGGTTTTGAAAGCCAAACCACGTAATTTCAAGATCCATAATCAGTTTTTAGGCATTTTCTATTACGCTTTTTTCAAGGTCCAGGTGTCTAAAGTGGTATCATTTTTCTCGCTTTTGCTAGCTGGTTTAAAAAAAGTAGTATTAATGCAGCTGTAGACATTATAGCTGTGTGTGTGTGACTGCCCAGTGGACTTACATGCGCAATTACCCCAACAGCATACAACCCTCCGAGACTTGCACATGTAAAAAGCCTGTTGGATGTAAAATTGTTGGCAGTAATGCTCCATTTCCATACGCAGTCACACTGAATATGCATATACATTAGGTGCAGAAGCACACACACGTTTTTGAAACTAGAGGCCTCAGTGTGAACCTGAGGAAGAAAAGACAAATGTTTTGAAGGAAGGCTTTAGGTCAAATTCAGTTAGCAAGCATAAATTTTCTTCAATTGAACGTGGGAAAACTCCATGGATTTATAGTTTTCTTATTTCTGCCTCTACATCTTTTGTATGTTTACAATCTTCTTTTATTTTTCCCTTTATGATTCTAATAGATGAAAGACAGCCCAACGTAACTTTTGTCCAAACTTCCAGGCACCTTCAGTTAACAGAAAAAAAAGAATTTCTGAATACTAACATGTTTGAAAATCAGGCAACTGAAGACTGTAAATATAGACTTAGGTGTCTGAATTTAGGCACCTATTTTTTAAAACCTTGGCTTAAAAAATAAAGTATCTGAATGTATATAGATAATATAAATCACCAGTCACTTTTATTACATGTAAGTTTATATAAAGACCTTAGAACACGTTTTTAAAATGTAAACGTTCCTTAGTATGTTTAACTATGTGTCTAAAGAAGATGTAGGACAGAAAGAAAACAAAAGTTTGACAAATGTTTCTGATCAATTCTGAAGAAATCAATAGGAATTCACTCACAGCATGATTTCATTTAACTTTCTGTGATAGGGATAGTAACCTGACTTTCTGTTAAAGCGAAAGTGTTCGTATTTTTTAGTGATTTAATTTTCGTGTCAACATATATCAGGTAGAGAATGGGTTGGAGACTGGGAGGGGAAGAAGGAGCGGATGGAAATATGTGGAAATTGTGTGGACTGGATTGTCTGGTTGGGTGACTTTGTTTCATCAAAACTGGTTTCTAACAGGAAATGAGGTTTTCATTGAGATGCACATTTCTCTTCCCCTTTGAGGGAGCAGAAAGTGTCTGTGTCAAGACATAATTTATTGCTTATTTGAAAAATACGTAACACCTGAAAACTGAAACAGCTTCGTAGAGAAAGGAGAGAAAAGCCATTGACTCACCATCACTGCGTAGGTACCCTGGTGGAAGCCCAGAAGTTCCGTATCTCCATCTTGCACACTCTTAACGTGCTGCTGTAAAACAAGAAGGGGGAGATGAGCCCAGAGAAAAGGAGGTTCAAGGCATGCAAACCTTAGCTATCATGAATGATTTTTTTTTTTTTTTTTGTCAAAAGGGAAAGTATTTTGGCCCATAACTCAAATATCTCAACAGAGAATTTTGTTTTGGAAATGTCATCAGTTTTTTTTACAAAATGTCAAAGTTCTCAGTGAAGAAAGCCACCTCTCCCCGTCATCAGAGCAAGGCAAAACTGTTAGCACTGCAAGATCCTATGTGGAACTTACTTCTGCTCCCTTAGCAGACCAGAACCTTACATGGTGTATGGAAACCAATGGAGCATTCAAACCCAGAGAACATCTGGTTTACAGTATTTTTGTCTTGTTTGTTCATGTTTGTGCTCCTGGAAGCGTGTGCATTGGGTCCATAAGTGTGTGCGCGTGTGCATGTATGTCTGTTCTTATTTATTCTAAATATAAACTGTTTTCTGAAAGGCCATTATTCATACTTAAAAGAAAGAGCGTTATCCTTCATAGAAGTTTGGCTCAAAATCTGAGCTTGACACAGAGTGCCATATTGGACTAAACCAAAGTGTGGAAACAATGTTCTCCAAATAACTGAGAGAGTCCAAGCTTGGATTGGTCCATTGCAAGGAAAGTTATGGATAATAAAAAAGATCCCAGCTTTGCTGCCTCATTGAATCCCCAGTTATATATAAAGCAGATGTCCTTTTTACAATATGCAATATGTAGGCTAAAAATCTGTATCAGTCAGTGACATCTGAGAGTGGCACTGCTTTGAAATGTACCTTTTTATCTTGTGTACACAAAAAATTATATGTGCACACACACACAGACTCTATATGGCTTAAACAGAATCATTTGTTATGAATTTTTCCATCAGCGTCCAGATTTGACTGACGATGGAATTCATACAGAACAGATGAAAAATGTTTTAGGCTAAACTGATGAGTGAGTCTGCAAAAGGAAACACCACAAAATCCAGTTTCAGTCCAACAAGCTGAAGGAGCTCTATTATTATGATCTTTATCTTTTGCCTTTTTTGTGGGCAAGGTATAAAGCAAAATAACTGTGTCTGTTTAGCTGCCTGAACAATAGAAAAGTTTATGCAGCTCTTGAGCTGAAATGTTTTTGACAGTTTTCAATTTTAGCTCTTTTGATTTGGTAAGAAATCTGCAAAAATATGATTTTGAAAATCACCAGTTTCATGCTTTATTCCTCTCTCAAAATTAGACTATATTGTCCAACTTCACTTACTGTGTCTGAGGGAATCCTAGAGAATAGCTGGAAAGAATCAGTGCTGGGCTGTTGCTTAGGAACTGCCTGGGTTTCTATATTATTGCCTGATGTAATAGTTATATTGCCCACTTGCATCTGTTAACAAGCAATACAACAGAATCCACAGGTACCAATAAAGAAATAAACCTGGCATTCATTACTTTGCTTGAAAATTCATCAGTGCTTTTTCTGGCTTGGCAACAGGGAGGAAAACCCATTTTGCTCAGGTGCTAATTAATAAAATAGGAGATGTACTGACTTTACATATATCTGTTTTATTTAGATTTATTTATTTTGCCCCAGGGAAAAGTTGTTGTAAAGAATGTAGTGTATTAGTATAACTACAATTTTGCAATGCCATAAAAAACCAAGAGGTACGAGCTTTTTTTTTTTTTTTTTTTTTTTT
>VWYH01008138.1:779313-791278 GCA_013399365.1 Pampusana beccarii | reverse complement strand
TTTTAATATATAAGCTGTATTGTGGGGTAATATGACCATTTAAATGTATTTTAAGCAGAGGCAGTATGGGTTCTTTCGTAAAAGCAGTACAGGAGGACATTTGTATTGAGTGCCACTAGTAAACTCCCTGCAAACCCCAAGTTACAGATTAACTAGCTTACCTCAGTAAGGTATCAATATTGCCAAATCCAAGGCTATAAAAAGGAGATGACAAGAACAAGACAGATTCCATGGCCACCTTCATTAAAACTATTTATTTCTATGTACAGGTCAAGATTTAATAAATAAATGAATGAATAGATAAATGTCAATACACATTTTGGGTTTACTTATGATAACAAGACCTACTTACTTTTTTTTTTTTTTTTTCCCAATGAAAGCCAAGATACAAACTCACATAATTTTTAATGTTGGGACTATAAGGACAGCACCAACTATCCTGAGACTTAAAGTGAACTGGCAACACTTTGCAGCCTAAACCCCAGCAGCGCATTCTTTGCCCGGCTGTGACCCAAAGCCCGGCGCAGGCACTGGGTTGACTCCTGTTCCCTGCTCAGACTCGAGTCCTACGTGTTTAAATGTCATTACAGGACACGCTCACCCACCTCACAGGAATTACACACTGCCCTGAGCGTGGGTCCTTTTGAAGGCTCCCGACTGAAACGCTTTTACAAGCCCACCCAGCAATAGGCTTCCTGCATATAGAGGAGCCATAATAAAAAAAACAATCGCAGCCCAACTCCCAGTTATTAAGCACGGGGAAAAGCACAGGAGGAGTTGCAGGGAAGAGCAGACTCTGTGACAGTTACTTTTCATAAGTAAATCTTAGGGGAGCACAGCTACCGCTTAGATGAATTACACTTGGCTCTATCTGGGGGCCTGGATTTGTAAGGGAAAACAGTTTAAACTTCTGATTTGCCATTCCGCTCCTTCTCCGCAGGCAGAGGAATTGTGTTGGAGAACTGTGAAAGCTGAGGTCGCTCAGCGAAAACAAGCGAGAGGGTGTATGCTCATCGCAAGGCACGGGGATTTATGAATGCAACTCACATTAGTGTTAATGGGAGTTACGTGCGTAAATCCCTGCCCTTCAACATGATAATACATAATATACCCCTTAATTTTTAATTCACCAGGGTCTCAATTTTAAAGCATTTTCATATAGTTTGTCCTAATTATAATAGTTTTTAATGACAGCTTAAAAATTTCACATGACTGTCTTATCACATACAGTACTTAATTTCTCAAGTGAACAGTTTCAATGTAGTGTATTCTGGGAATTTTGAGAACTAAAACACTAAGGGAAACACTACTTTGTATAATCAAATGAGATGTTATTATTCCAGTATGTTTTATATACACAGGAGTAGAGTTTCCCATAGCAATGGTGGCCATTTTGAAAAGCGCTAAGAACTAAAACATTTTCAGACTATGAACTATTTAAAAACTTTTTATAGGATGTGATAAACTCCAAAAATACATCTACAACATTATTATTTGGACACTCTACAGACAAGTGCATGCACATTGAATTTGAAGGACAAATGACCACGTTCAGAGCAAAGCCACACACCCCACATCAAATACTCGCCCTTGCCTTCAACACCCCATTTGAGCAGTAAAAGTTGTTGTAACTGGTCCTGCATTGCACATCCTAACAAAGGGACGCAGTGGGACCTGTGCCGTTGTGCCAACATCCCACAGCACCCCAAGGATCTGCCTAACCTTTTCATGTGCCCCACAAAACACCCCCAAACTGGCTGCTGAGACTCCCAGTGATGGACACAGAATTGGACCAGCAACTGCTGCAAGTCCCATTTGAAGCATTTCCCTGTTCTGTAGCCAGAGTTTTAAGTTCTCTTCTTTCAGTTTCTTGAACTAATGGTTCTCTATTTTGCCTTTATGTTGACTAAACCGAGTCCAGTATGATTTTTAGCTCTTTACTTTCAGAGGGCGTAATGTATTTTTTACTACTTGCAGGTACAGAAAAGGCCGCTACCAGCAAACACATGATGAAATAGCAGATAAAGGTCTCAAACCCAACCTAAGTGACTTAAGAACCCAAGTGCCATTTTCAAGACTGACAGATTGACTTAGATGTCCACAAGTACTGTTTTTAGTAGTACATTTTTAAAAGTGCTTCCTTACCTAAAGATAGCATGCATGACTTAAAAAAAACCCCAACTCAACAATTAGCATGCGTAATTAATAATATTTTAAATGTTTGATTTAAACCTCATTCAAGAAGTCCTTTGTTTAGTCATGGGAGAAAAATACTCCTCTGTGTCCTGAGATAACTACACACCCTTGGACATCCTCAGTCTGAACGATTTAGGAGTATAATAGAAAGTGAATAGGCCTTGGACTTCAGTCATGAGCGTGTTCTTGAAAATTTTACCTGAAATCAAACTTTGCCCTGTAGCTAAATGTTTCATATGTCTACCTAGTTTTCCTTTAATGGGTGAGAAAGAAAGCGGACTGCGTCCTAAATCGCGCAAAAATGTTAGACTGTACTAGTATTTATACGTGGATGCTTTATATATCCTTTAATTACTCAACCACCATGACTATGGAAGGGAAATAACTTGCCAAATTAGTAGCCTTCAAACTGTCACTTTTTATAAAGAGTAAATGATAAAAAGAAATGTAGCACTCATTTGTTAGTAATTTTTATGGGTAACTTTAAACTGTTTTGTATGTAGACTCCAGTTGTTGGTATTGTTTCCACTACAAGAAAAATAATTTGGCTGCTGCTGCAGCATTTTAAGCTTTCACTGTTACTATAAAAACAATCCCCAGGAGAATTTTTTTTTTTTAGTCTCCTTGTATTGCTGGTTTGCAAGGACTTAGGAAGTAAAAGTTTAAAACTGCCTGGTAACAGACAAATCACTTTTAAAAGCCAGCATTGTACTGGCCTGGGAGTGTTACAGGAAAAGCTGCTTTTTAAAAAAAAAAAAAAAGCAACAGTAAAAAAGCTAAGCAAGCCTAATTATTTTTTAAACAAATATATGGAGGTCATTTAAAACTGCAAATGCATGAGAGGGCTTTTCCTACATCTGAATTGTCAGATCCATATTGGAATAGGCATCCAGGCAGAGATCAGCTTCGTAACACTGCTCCCAGTAGAAAGGCATCTTGGCATATGAGTAACGTGCTTTAGAACAACACCATACTTTTTCTGAACGCATTAAGGCTGAAGTTTTCAAGCTGGAGTACCTAGAGTTAGACTTGTCTTGTGACAGCACAAAGGTCTCTGTGGTCGGGAGTTCTGGTATAGCCTGGGGCATTTTTGGGTAGGTGTGTTAAATTACACACTTTCAGAAACTGCAGCTAAAGTTTTGTGCTTTTGTAATTTTGGTGAGATGGTATTGCCTGAGGTCTTCAAAATATTTGAAGAGACAAGGACTTTCAGTAGAGTACAAGAAATAAAGAAGTAAAAGTCCCGCTAGAGATGTAAAAGGATTTGGGTGTTTTGCTCCTACAAAATCCCTTAAAAATCCCAGTCCTCTTTCATAAATGACGGCTGAATCTTGACAGATTTGGTGGTTCAGTTTGGCTGGTTGTCTGCATCCGCTCAGGCTGGAAGCTGGCCCGGGAATTTCGTTAGACCATGAGAAGTTTCCAGGAGAGTTTTCAGCTCTCGGTTCCCAGGTATCTGAGGCTTTGCCACTTCCACTTCCCCCAGCCAGAAAGCGCAGAGACGTGCAACCGTTTGCAAAAAAGGCTGGCCAAACCCTTTCTGAATCAAAGGAATATTCATGTTTTGGATCAAAGATTGGGGGAAAGATTTGACTAGCTCCTTCTCTCTCTGTCCTGTGCTGCCAATATCTGATCCTAAGTTATATCCATTGGCCAATGCAGAACATCTTATTGAGGTTACTTTTTAGTACAAGTAAAATAAATAATATCAGTTTTTGATCCTTAGGAGGAATTGTGCAAAACTGTTCTTCAGCATATTTTGTTTTTATGACTTAAAGTCTCCATTTTGTCTAGAGCCAGGCTCCAAAATATATCTTGACACACAGAGCCAAGCAAGCATCTTTCTATGGAAAACCGTTGAGCACCTGCTGCTGCTCCTCCTGACACCCATCTCATTGAAAACTAAGTCACTTTTCTACCGGTCAAGCACCTCCATCTGGCCTCAAAGAACTTTCCAGGACTCGAGAGCAAGCTGAGGAAAGTGCAGACCTAGACAGTGGTGTTCATGAGTTTACTCTGGGGTGATCCTCGAATCTCTAGTTGTGTCCCAGGCACACAGCTAGTGCAGAAAAAAAGACGATCACTGTGTCAGGAGGGCTCACACTGAATGTGCCAAGCTCCACATAACACCCTCAAAAGGCTAAAATAACTCTCCGGCAATTAGCACGTGTAAAGCCCTCAGCTATTTATGTCCTAGGAAATAGCTTGGATTTTATTATTTTTAGGTTAAGCCATTCCAAACAGCAAAGCAGCAGTTATTTGTCTGCCATCTATTGATGTTCTGTCTTGATCTTTAATCGAGGCCAAGGGGGATACATTTCCACCTTTAATCCTTCAAACTTTTAAATGCTTTCATGTACAAATGTATACAGTAACTTGGCATTAGCACTCCACAAATATGCAAATTGTCTGTCAAATTGGACAGGCTGCATGCATTTGAAGTTGTGTTGACAGCCTACAGAAAAAAGACATTCTCAGCTCAAACATGAACAAGATGTTTATATCCTTTTTCCCTAAAAACATACATTTTATGTTTTAAGCAGAGATGGGAGCAAACTGCAAAATTTGGATCAAGACAACTTTTGCACCCATAAAATTTGGGGATGTCTGCATCAGGGGATTTTGATTCAGCTGGCTCTTGGAAGGGGGAAATTCAGCTCAGATCTGGCTTATGTTCCAGCCTTCACAAAACGCAGAGGGAATTTGCACATAAGCCTCTGTTTCCAAGTAGGTTAACGCATAAAAGAAGCAGCTCAGAAGGTGTCATTATACTCTAGATGCAGTGAGCTTTGCAGTTGGTGGCAACAGCAGTTACCTGACAAACTACCATCTTGCCAGTCAACAGAAAAGGAAGCTGCAGAGCCCAGCATCCTTTCTGGCCCAGAGAAAGAGAACCAGAAAGAGCAGAGGTGAGACCTAGCAGACGCTGGTTACGCAGGGAGCACTGATAGGCACAGGTGCTAAAGGCCAGGGTGTAGATTAATCTAGGCAGATACCTCCATAATTCAGACCCTCAGAAGCTCTCACCTGGGGGCTGCAGTGTTCTGCAGACCCTCCAACAATATTAACACATGCAGGTGTTGGTATGAGCCCAGATGAACTTGTGTTCTGCTGTTAAGCATGTGTTGCATATCATGCAGTCTCATAAAAGCAAGGTGCTTATCTCCTTGGCTTCAACAAATTTCACAAACCAAGGGTCTTAATGCATTTTGTCAGCAAGGTTATAGACAACTATTCTCTTTGACTAAATATTTCTAATATTTTAATTAAAACGGTTTTAGTACACAAAAGTAACTAAATATTTCTCTGGATTCTCTGCCTCAAAGTGAAGAACTGAACTCCCTCCCTTACTCCCAGCCTACTATATGGGTACAGCAAACTAGGTGTCTATGGCTCTTGCATATCGTCCACTCCAGTGAAATATTATCTTGAATTGTGACTCAACACAGAAAAAAAATGTTGTTTAATAACTCACTGTATTGAGAGCTGTGATTCAGATGGGACCCTTATCTAACAGCTGCATTTTGATACTCTGCATCTGGCCATCCTGTACAAAACATCATAAGGTGAGGAGCAAAAGGGTATGTTTCTGAAAGAATTGTTCTTGATAGAAGGCTTCTTCTGCAGCTCATAAAAAAATAGTTTTAATGGTTAAAGATCCATTGAAAACAGCAGGAAATATCCCACATGGCGTCAAGGCCCCATGAAGCTAAAGAACCTGTGAAGTAATGAGTCTCTTTAGAGCACAAGTTGAAATTCTGTCAATTAAAAATCTTTGCTGCAGCAAACCACAGATGATTTGAAGGAGTGGGAAGTTGAAAGAGGGAAAATGAAAAACTTTAAATACAGTTTACGAAAACCACTAGAGTTTTCCTTTCTTCACTGTCAGAAGACTAAAGGGAAAACATTAGACCTGGGATCCTCCAGCTAATTTCCCGTGGCTGTATAAGCTGGGCATGCCCGTGACACCGCAGGAGCTCGGGTACCGAGCACCATGGCTCCTGCAGGAGCTCCCTGTGGATCCACTCCTCACTGTGCAGTTCTCACAAACCCAGCCCTAGCAACCTTCTGACTCATTCTTATTTGCAAAACATGTGCTTTAGGTTTTCTGTGTGGCAGGGAGTGCTACGAAGCCAGGCTATCTGTGGACTTGCTGGTTGCTTTCTGGCACTTGTGCATTGACCAGTTACCGGGTCAAAAGCTGGAGCTGCCTGCTGAGACACTGAATTCTGGCCAAAGACCCTCACTTCACATTCCAGCTTGGTGAATGCTGGATAACTGTTAACTTAATCAGGCAGGCAAAATTACTAACATAAGGCCATCAAGCACAGAAACAAGGTCACTTCATATCTCCCTGGAGAGCCCTGTAAGGCTGAAGCTGTTCAGTGTGCCCCAGAGCAGCAGGGGATCTTGCAAAGCGCGCGTTGGTATTATGGAATTCAATCTTAACTTATGCTAGTCCATATTTAAACAGCCATTTCAGAGGCTTAATTTGCTTGTATGGGTACGGATTGTTTGCCAATGACAACAGTGCTGAAAAGATCAGCAGCGTCGCATGGAATACCTTCAAAGAATGTTCTTTGATAGCTTCCCAAAAGTAAAGAAAGGACGACTGGTGCCAGAGGAATGGCTCAGAATAAGAAACCTATCTGTAAAGAACAATAAGTGTATCGGGAGCCTAGTCTGACAAACAGGAACATGAATGCTTGCAGGATAGGGCCTCAGAGTTGCTATGATGCCAATGATTCGTGTGGTCTTCAAGAGAGTTGACAGCAGGAACTATGCCTTTGCTTACTTCGTAAAAGTAGATAAGTCAGCAAGAGCGGAGAAATCATTTGACAGAGGCCAGATCCAGAAGGCATCTGAAATGTCTTTCTTTAAAGATAATCATGTTAGGAATCAAAAGGGGTCTAATGTTAGAGACTTGCCTTTCAAATGCAACAAATGATTATACCTGTCAAGATTTATGGACAGATTTATTTATGTTGACAGAGGGACCACTAATAGTTTGACAAATGAGAAGTCTTGACAGATACAACAGATATGTTCAAGTATATTTCCTCCTGTTTGAAATAGGAAATGAGTGAGTTATGACAAGCCTGTAATGTATATTGATACAACTATTCCTAGGCTCCATCTACAGAAGTAGATGCATTTGTTGGTGCTGGATACTAAACTGGAAAGCTGGTTATAACCCTAATAATCTCTATGCTCCCTCTATGCTCCTCTGTCCAGGAAGTATTTAAAATGGCTAATTTAGAGAAAACAGGAAGGAAAGCTTTTCCAGCTGGTGCTTCTGGATGGAAAACTTACCTTCCAAAGTAAGGCAAGAATCTGGGTGAAAGAAATAGTAGGATCTCAGGAAGCTTTATATTTAGAATGATTGCTAGGCAGGGACTTTTCACGTAAATTCATAGCAAACCTAATACTTCTCCCCGGCACAGAGTGCCAGGCCCCACTGTACCATTGAGACTTCTGGTTAGCTCCAGCCAAGAAAGCAGGTCTGTCCTCAGGACTGCTGCAATCTTACAGCAGGGAACAATTCTATGCCAAAATCCCATTATGAAAAGGTATAGAAAAACTATCACTATGCATTAATGCCTGATCAAAGGCCAGTCCAAGGAACGGAAAGACACCAACAGCTTCAATGGACTTTGCCTTAGGCTCTGAGATCTTTTAGGAGCTTTCTGTAGGAGCAGGCAACCATTACATCTCCAGCTGTGAAAGACAGAACAATCTGTTAAGTGTTGCTCTACCACGCAGCAGCCTTTAAATGCTACTTTCACTTAACAGACAGTGAGTGACTCCTCATTTAAGTACAAGATTTCCAACCTTCTCACAGCATGGCTGGCTCTGGACAAGCCAAGCGGGGAAAGACTGGAAGGGGAATCCCACTTTGTTGCACTAAGGTCTGCTGTCCTCGCCAAACAGGAATGTGGTAAATATTGATGAAACAGCACTTAGCACAAGACGAGAGTCTGTTGTGGACGGTTGGTTTGGGTACCAGACCCACATTTTCAAACAACAATGGGACGAATTACCGTGCTCCCCAAGGCCTTGCAATAAACACAAACAAGCAATTAAACAAACACATGCTCTTGTCACTCAGCAATTAAACTGTTTCCTGATCCCTTAATAAAAGCTGATCAAGGTTTCACATATTAATGTGACTTTGCACACTTGATCGGTTTATCGCATTAAGAGCCCATTCTGTGTCTTTGGCCGATTAAAGTCAATCTGGCTACCCTCCCTGGAGATCCCCTCAGGAAGGGGTAGGTAGCAGGCATTTTCAAACCAGGAGTATGTCTGACATAGAAATGCATTTAACTAAAGCACGAAGGGTAATGTTGTTCATGCAAAAACATTTTGGTGTTTCAAAAAACCATTAGAGGGCATCAAGGGAGGACTGGAGTTTTGAAAAAGAATGAACCTTGACAGGCTAAACTAACTATTGCTCTTTCACCAGCACACTCGCTTGCCTGGAAAACTCCAGAAGGTCTATTAATTATTTTGGATTTGTTCATGGAAGTCATCTGAGCTGGCAATTGCCAATTGCATCGGTCTGTGACATTCCAGGGGCTGACGGTGCCATCTCCGTATAAATCTGTTAAATTACTAATATACTGAAGCATCTCAGTTTAAAACCCACTCTTGTTCTCCTTTATCAATTTTGCATCTGGTTTTCTCTGAGGTTGAGTAACAAAGCACACCCCAAACACTCACCTCCTTGCCAGTCACTTTGTGCATGCTGTTCTTTGTTAAAAAAAAAGGAAGTCTGCTCTGTAATTATCAGACACAGCTGTGGGAGTGGTTAATCTTTTAAAGCAACATTATGAATTATAATACCAAGTGTATACTTTGCTGTGGTAATCCTGCAGTAATGCAAGCAATATTAGCATGTTGTGGGGGGCAGAGTACTGCCAGGGGACCAGGGATGCTCACAGGAGAAGAAAAGGGGAAGATTTCACAGTAATGAAAACGATGTTGTGTTTAGTCCCACAGCTAAAAACAAACTAAATATTTATGATAAAGAAAAAGAATAAGGAGGATTATGGTGTCATTCACTGTAGAATAAAATATTACCTAATCTAAACATTTACATACATAACAGAAGGATGATGCATGCTGAATTCAGATGGATCAAAGAGAGGAGGAAAATAACTGTAACAACAGTGCAAGCATTGCTGCGTGCAGCAGTGGGTGCTCTTGGGGCTGGGCACCTCTTCATCTGCCCGTGTGACAGAACCCATCACAGCAGGACGCCTGATGACATTTAGCACTGCCAGACCTCAAATAAATAGAGCTACAAAGAGTGGAAAGACGTGTTCGTGTTCTTTGATGGAAAAGCACCCAACTCCACCCAAGGAAATGGCTTTCTGGTTTAGACTTCTACCACCTGAAGTGCAAGAAATGACATAACCTGATAGTAGTAGTGGGCTCTTAGGGGCTGCCCTAAAAGGAGGTGGAGTGAGCTAAGATGGGGGGTCAGCACCTGAATTTCACCCATGTTCCTGGGTCCATTGGTGCTGAGCTCAGGTGGCAGCTCGTCTGTTTGCTGTGCCTCATTTTTTGACCTTTTGGCTCCCTGGGGTCTCAAGCCTGGCTTTGGCCAGACCCAGAAACCTCCTCTGGATGGCATTGTCAGGCTCAACACCTGCCCCCAGCTGCCCTACCTGATGGGCAGAAGCAGGACATCATGCCACCAGTCCCCAAGATCCAGGCTCTTCTCAGGACACAAAACCCGGGTTCACATCCCTCCTGCATGGAAATAGCTGTTAAACCTTTTTTTCCACCCCCCTGCCCCAATGCTCTCTTCATTTAGCCATGGTTGCTCTCCAGCTCAACAAGTCTTGCAGGACCCCTGCCGTAGTCCAAGCCCCAGTGAAGCCCTTGGGTTTGTTTTGGGGCAGATGTCTGCAGGCAGATAACTCGCTGCAGCATCCTGGCCAAATTCTTCTGGAGGCAGAGGTGACATGATTTAACAACATCCTTCTGCAGCTGAATCACAGCTTTGTTTAAAATCTTCTTCATTCAAGGCCAAAGGGGAGTTCATTAACTAGTTATATTGAATTTCTGATTGGAAACCCTTATTCTTTCTGCATTTGGTTTCTACTTTGAAATAGAAAAGAATGTATACAAGGGAGTAAAATAAAAATAATTTCAGTTATTAAGTAACATTTGAGGTAACTTTATTTCAACATCCTAAAGAACACAATCAAGATCAATGGTATTCCTGTAGAATTGGAACCCTCCTAGAGAACCCCATAACAAAACTATCATTCTCCAATAATATTTTTAAAACAATTCAGCAAATTTATGAAAAGAAAACTCCTTATACACTGTATAAATACTTCAATAAGGTACAGTCTACAAAAGTGACATTGTAGAAATAGCACTGTAATGTACTATGTACACCTAAATATTCTTCATAAAAATGGTTAATTTAGAACCATAGTGGCACTTTTGGGCTGAAGAATGCCAACATGAGGGCGGACATGGAGTCACTGGTGTTTCCCCAGACCTAACAACAAAGTTCATGACTGAGGATATTTCGCAAACAGACCAAAACTGGAATTCAAGCTCGTATGAAGCTGTGCATTTAAGCACGGGTGGTAAACTACTGTGCAACTGTTTGAGGGAGAATTGATTTTTCTCTGGTTGAAATGTGCGAAGATCCCACGGTTTATCTGAAGAAGTAAACCTAAAGATAACAGTTTGGTAACCCAGGGTGATGTTTACAACTGTACTGAATGTGACAGCTTTCAAAGTATTATGTATATTTCTAAGGCTGTACATGTACAGCTCTGACAGCATGTCAGTTATAATTCTTGTAAAAAATGGATGTAATTTATTATGGTTCAAATATAGAATAAACTATATAAATGCTTCACCATAAAATACTAATTTCCTCATCGCTGAGGGGCTCATCTGCATTCTAAATAGCGGTAAAGATGTTTTAATTGAATAGGTTTTTCTTCCCTTTTACAGTCAGCTTTGACATGACTTGCTAGGGTTAAAATAGATGCACAGAACTACAGGAAATCTCTGAACAATAGAGGCGAGCCTTAACCACAAACAGGACAACTATGCTACCAGAAGTTGGGGGTGAGCTGGGTTTTCATGTTCTGGGGGAGCAGTGATGGAGGTTGCTCATGTGTGATTGATGGTACTTGTGAATAATACCGGTTGGCAGACATTAGTAACACTTTGTCTCACTTTTTGTTCAGTTGTTCACTTTTCTGCATTTGGCATGTTTTCATGTTTTTAATAAGAATTTTTCAGCCATGCATATTTGACATGAAATAGTATGAAATTTGATGCCTCTGATTTTGAAGTATTTTCTAACTGGCTCTATATGACATTAGCACAGAACTTATCATATGGAATTATCGTCTTTAAAAGTAGCTTGTTTTTCAAGCTCCTTTATTTCCTTACCCTATGCACAGCAGGAAAATTCGAATGAATATTTTGCACTTAATTCTGATTCCATCCTAATGTATAGCCAGAGAAACTTCACTAGACTAAGTACTGGATTAAACACGGCTAAGAATCAAAATTATCTCTCTGTGGCTGAACCTTAACATGAATCTTGAAATTAGCTGCTGCAAGACTTAGTACAGGACAAAAATGACCAGAAGAACTAAAAGAACTATTTAATTTTGTTTTGTAGTGAGTTATCTGTCATTTTTCACCTGTCCTTTGACTATATACAGGTCTCATCTATAAAATAAAGCACAAGTGAGACACAAGGTTTAAATAACATTTGTGG